>JABKBI010000012.1:600000-865721 GCA_014182565.1 Eucalyptus marginata
TCCTTAAATCTATATATTTGCCTTTTCGACCAAAAAAAAATAAAATTCCTCAAGGATCTTGCCTAGGAAGGGTTGCGACATAGAATTTGGTTTTTCCTTCATGAAATTACAAATGATGAAGAGATAAAATAAAAGAATAAAGAACGATTAAGTGGAATCAAACCGCAAAAAATGGTTTGGCTTGGTTTGATCTTGACTATAATATGGTTTAATTTGGTTTCACTTTTTTTCAAACCATAATTTTTGTTAAAAATAAGACAAGTGATCGAATAAAATGCACAAAATAAGAAAAAAAATCGGATACCAAATTTATATAGTTCGGTCATGTGACCTACGTCCACAAGGAAATGAGCATACAGTTCTATTATGGATGAAATGATGTAGTGGATATTACAATCATACTCAAGTCACTTAGATACTTTTGGTGTTTTTCATCTCTAAAATATAACTAATAAATCTGTCTTTAACCCTCATAATTTTTCTCGAAATAATTTCTCAATCTCATACAAGAATTACAATAATATTAATAAAAGATATAATCAGCTTCATTTTTGTAATTTCTTGAAGAAAACCTACCTTTCCTAATCAAACCCTTAAGAGGAAATTTTTATTCTCCTCGGTGCAATCCTCAGAGCTCTCATCTCTTCGAATTTAAAGAGAAAATTCACTAGAAGCAAATAAAGAGGCTCTCATCTCTTCGAATTTAAAGAGAAAATTCACTAGAGGCAAATAAAGAAGAAGAAAGGAAACAATGAGTGGCCATCATTAAAGGACACCATTATTGCAACTTTCTTCGTCGTTTTCCTTGCCCTTTTGTCCCATCATCAATCTCTCTTTTCCTTTTCTTCAGCTGAGCAAAGCTCTCTCTTATGGTCGAGACCATCGTGGTCTCCCTTTCTTTCCATGCTCAAAGCAACACCATGATGTGATGGTATCATTGCCATGGACAGGCCATCACTGCATTTCCTCTCACCACTCTTGAATTGAGGTCGAGCGTCCATAATTCGCGTCCGGTCTGATTTGATGGGCCCCCGGGTGGAGATATGTTTCCAAATTTATATAATTTGGCTTGGCCGATGGCACTAACTACCCCATGCTCACATTCTTATGAATTCTCAATAAGGAAATAGGTGTTGTAAAAGATTTGCTTTTTAATATAAAGGCACATTTATGACAATATTTGAGTTGTTAAAGGCAATTTTTATGATAAAAGGTAAGCCTTTAAGGGCAAGAGATCAAAACAAATATTTTATAGTGAGTCTTCAGTATATGAACTCGAAAGAAAATGGGCCTGTGAAAGGTACACTTTCACAATTGTCCTCCATCTCATTTTTTTCTAAAGCCATCAACTTTATTGACTATAAATTCAAAGTTGCAGCTACTGCAAAGTTGTCTGTCCGTAACTTCCCATTAAAATCTTGTGAGCCACTCAGAAACATCCAAAATGATGTCTCTCACTAACGAAAGCGGCATCCAGATTCGGTCGTTCAAATCAAGAATTTCATCATATATCCTTTTCTCCTTTTCTAATGAAACGCACTTGCTCTTCCTTTGTAAATTTCTGAATGAGGATTATCTCGTGAAGAAGCTTTTCCCGTTAAGAATGGAATAAAACTCTTCCCAGTAATGAATGTAATGTTATTGTCTCTAAAATGTGCAATCAAAAGAATGACTGAAATTTGACAAACGACAATTGCGCATTCAAAATGAATCGAGGCAGATTTGAGCTATGATAGATGTGAATGGTTTGTGAACATGCGAATTTATTACATTTTCTAAATTGAAATTGTCTGACTTTGAGGTAGCTATGGGAATCTTATCAAGTCACTTGTTAATGAAATTGTGGTTTGGGTCAAGACAAGACAAAGACAAGTGATTGAAGATTTAGTTGGAATGGACGATCGAATAGCAGCCATAAACAATTTATTAGACATTGATTATGGTGGTGTGTGCTGTTCATTGGAATATACAGGATAGGCAGAATTGGTAAAACAACACCCCCAAGGTTATCTTCAACTAGCTATATCTCCTTGCATTCGAAAAAACTACAGCTTTCTTGATGACGTGAGGGAAACTCCAAAAACCAAGGGCTTAGTCCAGCTACAAGAAAAATTATTGTCCAATATCTCTTATTGTAGAGTGACTCGTGACATCAATAGCATTGATGGATGCTAATTGTAATGGATGATGTCGATGAGGGCAACCATATCCAAAAACTAATCGAAGTGAATTTTTTTGTGTCTTGGTACTAGTATACTTGTTGCCACTAGAATATCAAGGGACTGATGTATAAATTTAAGGATTATGAATTGAAGGGTTGATCCACTATTGTTTTTCGCATAGTGTGGATTAGTTTCGCTGTAATTCATAGTTTTCATTATTTTCTGGAGTGCACTTACTTGTTCTTGGAATCAAGGTTGAAATCCCAAGTGAACATTTCAACCCAAAAAAAAAAAAATCCAAGTGGACGTAGTGCAAATTTTGATGAAAATCTGGGTTTGCATTACATATTATTTTGGCATATAGGTTCTAATTTAGAGCTTAGTAAATTTTTAGTGAAATTTCGTTTCACTATAATTAATATATACATATAAAGAAGCGGGAAATGTGGACAAAACTTAAAATGGAAAGATAAAATTTCATTTATAAAAATACATCTGGGAGTGTATTTTAGGAATCATGCATATTCTTAAACAGATTTTGTTTTCTTAACATTGCATTGCGCTTTAGATTGAATAAAGTAGATTTTACTTATAGATGCAATAGTTCATTTTAGGAAAGCAGTTTATATATTAGATATTCATGAAGTATCATTTATTTACTTTCCGGTTTTGAGCTATAGTTTGTTTTGGAAATTTTACATCGAGTTTCTACTTATAGCTTAAGGGGTCCTGTCCGGGAACTTAATAACACGGCTTTGAATTGATTATTTTCTTTGATATGGCTCGAGTTCTTTATTTTCATATATTTTATTTGCTCTATTTGTTTAGGTATTATTGGATTTTATATGTCTTTGCTTGAGTGAATTTATGTAAGATCACCCGCCTTGCTCAACATTGAGAATAAAATGGGTAACTAAGATTGGGAATACTGCATGAATAATTGTTTTCATAAAAAGAGAAAAAATATGAAATTGGGCATTAAATATATCCAAACTAATCAAGTCCCTGGACTCACAAATCTTTAATTTGTAGAAGCAAGACGAGCTCCTGTGTTTTACTTGACTCCTAATTGCTTCATAAGAAATTAGTTGTGAATCTAAATCAAATAACTAATTTGAGATCGATTGTGCCAAGAGCAAGCGTCACCTTGCAAGAGGGACCATTTGCACTTGTTTGGAAATCCAATAACTTCCTTGGGGATCTTGCCTTGGAAGGGTCACAACATAGAATTTGGCTTTTTCTCATGAAATTACAAATGATGAGGAGATAAAATAAAAGAAGAAAGAATGATTAAGCCTAATCAAGCTGCAAAAAATGGTTTGGCTTGGTTTGATCTTGACTATAATATGGTTTAGTTTGGTTTCACCTTTTTCCAAGCCATATTTATTGTTGAAAATAAAATAAGTGACCGAATAAAATGCACAGAATAAGGAAATAAATCAAACATCAAATTCACATGGTTCTATCGTGTGATCTATATCCACGAGGAAATGAGCACACAATTCCACTATAGATGAAACAATGATATGGATATTACAATCATATTCGAATCTCTTAGATACTCTTGGTGTTTTCATCCCTCAAATCAACTAATAAATTTGCATTTAACTCTGACAATTTCTCTTGAAATAATTTCTATACAAGAAGGACATGAATATTAACATAAGATTTAATCGGCTTCATTTTGTGTAATTTCACGAAGAAAACTTTTCCAAATCAACCCCTTCAGAGGAAATCTTCTCAGTGCAGTCCTCGGAGTTCTCATCTCCTTGAATTTAAAGACAAAATTCACTAGAAGCAGATAAAGAAAAAGAAAGGAGACAGTGAGTGGCCATCGTTAAAGGACACCATTATTCCAACTTTCTTCGTCGTTTTCCATGCCCTTTGGTCCCATCATCAATCTCTCTTTTCCCTTTCTTCAGCTGAGCAAAGCCGTGATGGGATCGTATCTTTGCCGTGGACAAGCCTGTTGGTAATTTGTTTATAAAACAAATGAAGATGTGCCTTGTCCCACATCGAAAAAAGATGTGACTGCGTACGTGGACGAGATTTGACACTAACCGACGATCATTATTTTTTATTTATTGAAAATTCGGATTTATTTCTATAAAAAATTAACTATAAGTTTTGTTGAAACAATGTGACTGCTCACGAAAAGTTATGATTAATTTTTATTTATTTAATTCCGAATTTTTATGTCTTTTCAACGTAACCTTTGAGACGTATTTTGTTCATTTTGCAACCTTTTCCGAAATGTTGTCTTTGTTCTTTGTAACCTTTTGAAGGGTTGCCTCTATTCGAAAGACGAAGATAAGTACGTATGGTTTGAGATCAAACATATATCTTCTTCCATTTTTTGTTTTCTTTCGAGAGAAACTACAGCCATTGTTTCCAATTGTTTCCCATAAGAAACCCTGGAGAAATGCTAGAATTGCTATTTAGTATTCTCATTTGAGACTTTGTTGTATCTTGGAGGAAATTTGCCGGTGACCATTAGCAACTTTGTGGGGCAAATAAATCCTTAAAGAAAGTGATATCACGCCTCAAAGTCCGATTTGATTACTCGATCCGACTTCATTGTTTTACCCAATTCGAAGCCATATTTTCCCAACAATTTTAAGGATTTAATTTTTGCTACAATGAAGTTAGAGTCGATCAAATCACGAATTAAGATATGGTGAAACTAGACTGCACGAGGAAGAGAGGTGAAGATGCTGGTGAAGCTATTCACAATGTGGCGTGAGTTGACCAGCATGGGGGAATCAATCACCGGCACCAATGGATCATTTTCACTACCTTCTCCGCTCTAATTATCAGTGCGCTTTTAGAGATCTTAATATTATATTATTTGATGGCAACGATATATTCAGCACCGAGTGGGAACACTACAACGTTTCATCGGAATCCCGGGAAGCATGACCAGGACGTGCTGAACGAGATCAAGATGAACCGCTTCCTTGACGAAATCGGGCTCCGGATGAAGTTCCTGGACACGGCGTATTTCGGGGTTACTGCCAGCCGAGCAGGGACTTGAATTTGGTCTGCACGATGCACGCCAATTGCTGTGTCGGCCTCGACAACAAGATCCACGACCTCAAAATTCTGCTCGATGATTGGAGGCAATACATGAAGTCGCTCCCTAACGCAAACCCGTCCTTGTCCGGGAGCGTCCGCAAGACTGCAAGGGGTCCTTCCACAAGCCGCAGCATCATCATAGACAGCACGATTAACACGGGGAATCACTCCATTTTGGGATATCTTTTTTGAAGGGGAAACGGTGGTTCATCGGGGAATGGGTCGTTTATCATGCCTGAATTCGAGTGCATTCATCTACGACAACAGTAGCGAGGATGACATAGACGACATAATCGAGTCCCTTGCCAACGTCGACTACAATATCTCGAGGCACGCTTGCCCGTAGATTTAGACGCAAGAAGCCAGGTCTGTTCTTGGATGGCTTACATGGACGCCAATGATCACCGCTCATTGCATGAGAAGCTGAGGCGACTGGATCTCGATCGAGATCTTTACGTTGACCGTGACTCCGATTGTCAATGATAACCGAAGCCGGATCATGCCCTCATGGAACGGATCAACATGCAGGAAAGGCCTTGGAACCATGTGGGAATGATAATTGGCAAATATTTGGCCAATAATGCTCCTCCACACGAGATATCAAGCGAAGTCAGAGCCTCCGCTTCACCAAAAAAAAAAAAAAAAAAAAAAACCCTTCGTACCCAGAAGCTGCGGAACACCATGTTGCTGCACTCCTCGTGGTCGCGGATGAAGGTGTGGATGATCTGTGCCACCACCACGGTGCTGCTGTGGATGTGCGTGGTGCAATTGACGGTCTTGGGAGAGACATGGGGGCCGAGAGTGTTGCTGGGTTTGCCTTCTTGTCTATCTCAAGAATTTGTGGTCTTGGACAACAAGGCTTTCGCGGTTCCTGTCAGGCTCAAGATGAGAGTGGATCGAGGATTGACCTTTCAAATGCCACCAATTAGTTGGTCAGATATTTCCTACTATTAGCACCAGATTCTTCCATTGATACAGATAAGTATATTTATTTAAAATTCACTAAGAATATGCTGTTTTAGTGTATTTGATGAAAAATCGTAGTCAGTTTGCAAACATGAACAGGTTTGAAGGTAGGAGTTGTATGAGGAAACTAAAGTGAAGAAATGAATCCTGAGAACATGATCAAATAATGAATTCGTTTTCAAAAAAAAAAAATGATTAAAATATTTTGACTCGTTGAATTTTGTCATACTTGTTCAGTTGCAAATGAAAGAGCTATGCTTACTTAAAAGTTGAATCCCATTGTTTGGGAATAGCGTTTGTTTCCCTCTAGCCAGCAACCTTGAATTTGTCTAGGTGGCTCTAGGTGGCTCTGAATATGAATGATGCATAATGTATTTGATTCATTTGAACTTCAAAATGTGAAGTCCAACTTTTATGTCTGGATTGTGCGTAAGTTCCTCTTTAAGGACTACTGTTGAAGTATGTATATTCATTTGTACATTCCTCAATTTTGCATGTTCAATTATCATTTGCTGATACCTTTGACGGTTTAGCCTCTTGAAGTGGCTGCATTTGTTCAGACAGCTTATATAATGTCAGATATGTCTCGGTTTATGCCTTGTAATGCTTAATAGTGATGCATTGCTTTCTAGAGTGCTTGCATGACGAGAAGTTGCAAAGATTGAAAGAATGTCTTCTTATGGTCTCGTGAAATTATAAATTTATTGGTTTATGAGAGTGGTAATGTCATTGTAGTGGCATCAAATTTTATGGCACTAGAACTTGGCATTTTTCCACATGAACATTCGTTGATATTTTGTGTAACAAATTTGACATAATTCTGTGATCAGTGAAGAACATCAAAACTAATGTAGTCAACCCGGGGCACTTTAGGATGTCTACGTTGACTCCAAGTTATGACGAAATGATGCAGTCTTGCATGCCAAATTCTTTAGGTATTAAATGTGCCATCATCAATGGTTAATAGCTTGCTGGAAATTAACCATGTGAATAAGTTTGCACTCATTTTAAGCGGGTTGAATTATTTGCTGTGGATTTTCATTGAAGAGGAGTAAATATGTTGCACGACCTGACTCCATTCTTCTTTGTGTCATCGGATGCTTCATCCCCAATGGGAAAGGCAGAGTCGATATAGATCTCTTGGATGCCTCTTAAAATAGTCTTGAAGTGGGGATATTTGAAGGGGACTATGGAGCCAATGTGATTGGAGTCATTGAGACAAAAAAGGTATCTAACTTTCATTTTAAAATGAAAGATTTGAGCGAAGTAGATACCTTATTGAGTGTTAAATTTAAAAATAGTGGGGGTTATTCTTTGAGCCAAAGTGATTACATGGAGAAGATGTATAAATTTAAACATCTTGTTTTTAAATATGAGTACTCCATTTGATTCCAGGTGGAGAGTTTTTAATGTGAGTCCTATGGGTCTTTAATGTATGCGATACATTATACTAGACCTGATATTACTTTTTGTATATGCAAGTTGAGTAAATACTAATAATCCAAATATAGAACATGTGAGAGTTATCTTATTGTTCTATAATAATCCGTCTATATTAGAAGGATACGCCGATGCCACTTGGATTACAAGTGTGGGGGATGAAATTTCTGGATCGATTTTCACATTACGTGAATGTGTTATTTCTTGGGCAAGCAAGAAACAAAAGTGCATAATTCACTTAACTATGAAATTTGAATCATTGCTTAGTGGCAATTGGGAAAGAAGCTGAATGGATTAGGAATTTATTGTTGGATATCAAATTATGGCCTAATCCTATGCCTCCTATTTCTATCATTGTGATAGTCAAGCTACTTTGGCAAGAGCCTATAATAGCACCTATAATTGTAAGTCTAGACATATTAGTCTAAGACATGAATATGTGAGACAATTGATTAAAGATGGTACCATAATAATTGTCTATGTGAGGTCAAGTAATAATATTGCCAATCCTTTGACAAAGGCTTTACCAAGACATATGGTAATAATGACCTCACAAGAATTGGGGCCGAAACCCTTTAATTGAAATCACCAATAATGGTAACCCGACATTTTTCTAGAACATCACTAGTTATAAGGTTTAATGGGTAATAACAAGTTATTGAATGTGATTGTTTGATACTGACGTAGCCCTGATATGAGAAGTCAATATCGTCTGTTACGTTTTGTAGGTTAAATTAAATTCTTAATGAAGTATAGTACAAATTTGTAATGTGTTAATAGTAACAGAAGCACATTGTAAATACTTCACCTATATGAGCTTAGAAGTGGTGCCGCTTCTTACGAAAGTTAGGGTTGTTTTCTATAGAGCTCATGAAATAGGATCAAGCACAAGGCCATAATAGTGCGGAGTAATATAGAACTTCTCGCTGAGACAAGAGGTTAGTGTATGTGCGGTATGTCCGGTTCTATTATATAAAAGTACAAGTTTAAAGCCAAGCTACTTGTCACTTTGATAGAGCTTTGAGATATTTGCACTAAGTAAAGGTTTAACTTGAAAGAGACCTTTATGTATGTATATTAATCTCATAGAAATTTTGGTTGTATATTTCTAACGTTTTATTTATTGTTTTGTTTTATAAACAAAAGTGCGGGATTGTTGGTAATTTGTTTATAAAACAAATGAAGATGTGCCTTGTCCCACATCGAAAAGATGTGAGTGCGCACGTGGACGAGATTTGGCACTAACCGACGATCATTATTTTTTATTTATTGAAAATTCGGATTTATTTCTATAAAAAATTAACTATAAGTCTTGTTGAAACAATGTGACTGTTCACGAAAAGTTATGATTAATTTTTATTTATTTAATTCCGAATTTTTATGTCTTTTCAACGTAACCTTTGAGACGTATTTGTTCATTTTGCAACCTTTCCCGAAATGTTGTCTTTGTTCTTTTGTAACCTTTTGTAGGGTTGCCTCTATTCGAAAGACGAAGATAAGTACGTATGGTTTGAGATCAAACATATATCTTCTTCCATTTTTTTGTTTTCTTTCAAGAGAAACTACAGCCATTGTTTCCAATTGTTTCCCACGAGAGACCCTGGAGAAATACTAGAATTGCTATTTAGTATTCTCATTTGAGACTTTGTTGTATTCTGGAGGAAATTTGCCGGTGACCATTAGCAACTTTGTGGGGCAAATAAATCCTTAAAGAAAGTGATATCACGCCTCAAAGTCCGACTTGATTACTCGATCCAACTTCATTGTTTTACCCAATTCGAAGCCATATTTTCCCAACAAAGCCATCATTGCATTTCCTCTCACCACCCTTGAATAGAGGTCAAGCATCCCTGTTGTACTTTAGCTAGTACATTCATGATGGGGTGCAATTGGAATGCACCGTTTGGACTTGATAAGCTACGATGGAAAGGCACCTCTTTGAAAGGGTTTAAAGGGTGTCGTATATAAGTCTTTTGTAGACAACCATTGGTATCGGTTGGTAGATCATTTGCACCAAAATCTCTCTCCATTTCCATCAAAGTAGAAGAAGAAATTCCATTTCATCCTTTACAAGAACGGTTTGCATTTACGCTGTGGAAAGCAGGTGCTTTCCTTGTGATTGAATTCAGACCAGAGTGAAGTAGTTTTGTTCGTGATTCATTCGCAATTCCACGTTCGTTCCGGGGTTAATTGTTGCTTGCGCATCGGATAAAGGTAAGTCGTCTTCCGCCGACTTGAATTCCAACATTGATATCGGAGCCCGGTCGTGGTTTCTGCCTTATTTTTCATCGAACTTTTCATTTTACCATTTGATATTGAGATCAAGAGTATGATATCTACATTGGTTGGATGTTTATTAATCGAAGTTGATATATGAATCGTCGAAAAATTGAACCAAAGCGAAGAACAGGTTCGGGGTCGCGTGCATTCGTGCAGTTTTGGCCAATTTTCGAAATATTTTTTTGGCCAAAATCAAATTTTGAATATACAGGGTGAAAGTACTCGTCGAGACGAGTCCGATGGTGGTTCGAGCGCGACCAAAGGAGGCCAGACGCGCCCACACGCGCGGCCAGAAGCCGTTGCGTGTGGGCCTCACGTGCTTGACGCCCTGGGGACGCCAGTGCGTGCGCAACATGCGCCGGTCGGCGAACCGACGCGTGCGCATCACACGCATGTCACGCAAAGTGACGCGACGCTTGCTAATGTCACGGATGACGTCATCCCACGGTCGGTAACCGCTGGGATGACGTCATTGATGACGTCAGCACTGGCGGTAGTTGGCCGGCCAGCGACCCGACCTGACCCGTTGACCCGACTGGCAATCTGACTCAACCCGTTGACCGGACCAGACCCGACCCATTGACCGTTAACCAGTCAACGGTCGGACCGGTCGGACCAGCTAGGAACCTTTGGGCTCGCTGGCGCGTGGGGGTGCGTGCGTGCTCCGATTGGAGCGTGGTCGGTGGCGTTTGGTTCGTATAGATGTCCTCTACACTGTGGTATAATTATTTTTCAATTTTGAATTTTATAAATGAATGAAAATGTGTAAGGAACCCTAAGTATGCGTATTTTGGTGGTTTAAATGCACTATTCTTTTTTTTTTTTTTTTTTTTTTGCTTATAATTTCTTATGCTTTAGGAAATACAGTAGCTAGCCTATATGGAAGTGATGTCATATATGCTGTGTAGAGCTTGGTTCGATGGTAGCATGTATTTAGTTTAATATACTTGCAATTTACTAGTTTCATAAAAATTCGAACAATGGTAGGAAATCCTTGTTTTTCCATTAGATCTTGAATTGCAGATTTGGTAGTAGTTGCAGCATGATTGTTTTTTTGTATGTTGGTTTATATCATGCTATGCTTTTGTGTTAATGGAAAAATGTAGAAATTACATGAGGTCATGTAATTATTTTTCCTAGCGGGAGTTCGTAGGTTGGTAGAATTCGAAGGAGTTCTCACCTTGAACTTAAAATTTATGCAAATTAAACCAATTAATGATAATAGAGCAATCGTACATAGAAGTTGATTGGGAACATAGTGAACTTTTGTTTATGTGTCTTTTGTTGAATTATCATTAATTTAGTTTGTTTTTGCTGCAAATTAAAATATGTGTGTTACTCTGAAAAATGTGCTAGTATTGATTCTGTGTCTATTATGTCAATGTGTTATGGCATCGACATCCAAGACCAATGTGGCTGACCTCAATAAGGGTGAGAAGCTGAACAGTGACAATTATGATATTTGGCACCGAAAGGTTCAGTACATTCTTGAGGAGCAAGAGGTTTTGGGAACCCTCAACCACACCATGGATGAACCTGAGCATGGAACTTCAGCTCAACACAGGAGAGATCTAGAAGCTTATCAAGCTTGGAAAAAGAAGAATAGCATTACTCGCATCACGTTGCTGAGCTGTATGCAAGATGATCTCATGTGTGAGTTTGAAAGTTATGATAAAACTCGGACAATGTGGGTTGCCTTGAAAGATAAGTTTGGGGGTACATCTGCGACTAAGCTGAGGAGACCCACCATCAAGTTTGACACATACCGAAAGCGCCCAAATATAACGATGAGGCAGCACCTTCAGGAGATGTCAAATATGATTCATGAGCTGAAGTCGGAAGGTCACTCCCTTACTGATGAACAGCAGGTTCAGGCTGTTATAAGGTCTCTTCCAAACAATTGGGAGCATATGAAGATCAATATGACGCACAATGAGAATATTGTCACTTTTGATGATATAGCGCGTCATTTAGAATTAGAGGATGAGCGCTTAGAGGCTGCGAGATCCTCTACTCATGCTTATGTTGCTGAATTGAGTTTGCGCAAATCTTCAGGCTTCAAGCACAAAAGGAATTCTCAATTCAACAACAAAGGGAAGAAGACTGATCAGGCACCTAAAAGGGCTAAGACCTTCCAATGCAAGAAGCGTGATGGGAAGAAGGACAAGGGCAAGATGAAGTGCTACAATTGTGGCAAGATGGGTCACTTTGCTCATGAATGCACTAAGCCGAAAGAAGTACCTTATTACTCAATTACTTTAAGTAATGCTTTTGTTTCTAGTACTGTAATGCTTGCTGAATCTCATCCAATGTGGACTGTAGACTCAGGAGCAATAGACCACGTAGCTAGAGACCAAGAAGCATTTGTGGAGTATCGTCAGATACAGCCTGGAAGAAGATGGATATATGTTGGGAATAATTCAAGAGTTGAAGTGAAGGGTATCGGCACATGTAAATTAATTTTACGTGGTGGTCGAAGCTTATTCCTACATGATGTTCTCTATGCTCCGGATATTCGACGAAACTTGGTCTCTGTAGTTGTTCTTCTTAGCCTAGGTTATGTATTAAATTTTCATGGTGATTGTGTTGACATTTTATATGGTTCAGGTCATGTATCGAATGGTTTTATGGTGTTAGACATTGACTATGATCAGTACAATGTTAATGTTAATGGTTGGTTTTCTTTAATTGCATCTTCTAATAATGTTGAGATTGATGCAAGTACTTGGCATGCTAGATTAGGTCACATTGGGTTGCAAAGAATGCAAAGATTAGCTAGAGAAGGCCTTTTAGGGTCACTCACTAATGTTGATCTACCCATATGTGAACATTGTCTAGTGGGAAAAACAACTAGAAAACCATTTGGTAAAGGGATTAAAACTGAATTTCCATTGCAACTCATACATTCTGACATTTGTGGTCCTTTGAATGTGAGGGCGAGGCATGAAGCCTCATATTTCATTACTTTCATAGATGACTTCACGCGTTTCGATTATGTCTTTCTGATCTCCCATAATTCAGAAGCATTAGACTGCTTTCAACGATATATAACGATGGTAGAGAATCAGTTGAACAAAACAATAAAGGCATTGAGAACCAATCGTAGACGTGAGTATCTATTGGAGCAATTCAAGTCTCTTTGTGATGAAAAGGGAATTGTACGACAATTGACTATTCCTAATACTCCACAACAAAATGGGGTAGCTGAGAGAAGGAGTAGAACCCTATTGGAAATAGTTAGGTCTATGATGGCGCCAGCAAACTTACCTATCTCCTATTGGGGAGATGCATTATTGACTGCTGCCTATGTACTTAACCGAGTGCCCTCAAAATCGGTCACTTCCACCCCTTATGAATTATGGACTGGTAGGAAACCAGACTTGAGTATTCTACATCCATAGGGATGTGCAGCTTATGTTCATGAATCTTCCCATAAATATGGCAAATTAGGCCCTAGAGGGAAGAAATATATATTTATAAGATATTCTGAACACTCCAAAGGGTACGTGTTCATAGGTGAACAAGCTGATGGGACTGTGATTGAAATGGAGTCACGAGATGTCACGTTCTTGGAGAACGATTTTCCTAGTAAAGGTGAGATTGATAAGGATTTCCAATTATATGAGATGGAAGATCATAATAACACACCCACTAATGTTGTAGAGGGAAATGAAGATTTATCTCAACATGCAAGGCCTAGTGGGAGTGTTGCATCGTCTGGCGAATTGTATTCAAAAGAAATTCAGTTGTGTAAAAGTAATCGTAAAAGTATTCATCGTCGTCGTTTGATATTGAAGGGGAAGCATTTATGATTGTTCAGAAAGATGATGCCGAGCCTAAGACTGTTCAAGAGGCTCTCTCATCCTCTGATAAGAAAGAATGGAGAAAAGCTTTGGAAGATGAGATGGAGTCAATGAGAACAAATCATGTTTGGGACTTGGTTGATCTACCACCCAAATGTAAGGCCATTGGAAACAAATGTGTCTTTAATATTAAGCAAATGGTGGATGGATCCACTGAAAAGTATAAGACTTGTCTTGTGGCGAAAGGTTATACTCAACAAGAGGGTATAGACTATGATGAAACCCTTTCACCAGTTGTAAGGTGTGGCATCCTAAAATTTCATGGCGACCTCTAGATGGATTACGACCTATGGAAAGGTGATGGAAGTGTCATTGAATTATGTTATGGCCTTTAGACCGAAGAATTGTAATAGATTAAGGCCGAGTACTTTAATGGAAATATATCTTATGTTCATGAGTGATCAAGGATTGTGCCATGGGAAAATTTTATTCTTGACCGTGCATTTTATGGGTTTGATTTTTTATGGATTAATGTTACAAAGTCTTTTGGCCATATAAATTTACAATTAGGAATTTTTTTATATGTGGGGATTTAGGGTAGATTATTAAAGGAAGGAGTGGGCTGATTTCTTAAGGCCCAAAACCAGCCCACAGCCCCACCATTCGACCGGCCGAAGACTGCCCAAACTAGCCCACCACTCCCCATTGTTGGGTCGACCAAGGATGGCCCAAAGCTGGCCCAATGAGCCCCATGGGCTGTCGACCGAAGGAGGGAGAGGCCCGGCCCATTGAGTCCCACCATCTTGCATGAAGAATGGCAAGTGGCGTGAAGGGTCCTCCAAATGGCTCTTGCATGCAAAGTGATGATCACTAGCTAATCATTGAAGGGAAGAAATTAGAGAGGGGAGGGGCAGATTAGCCGAGGCAGCAACCGAGTGAAGGGGAGGGGTGTCGCACGAGAGAAGGAGAGAAAGAGAGAAAGGGAGAAAGAGAGTGAACTGAGAGAGAGGGGAAGCCATCGTGAGCCGTGAAGGAAGGAGGAGACTGCCGTCGAGCCCTCCTTACCCCGCAGTTGTCTTGCTGTGTTTTCTTTGGATTTAAGGCAAGTAGAGTACTTCGATCTACATTTTGCTTGCTGTGATTGTATCTGTTGTGTGGTGAATTTCGGAGGTGGTGGAGGTGAGGATTTTCGAAATCATGGAAGCAAATGCCTTAGTCTAGTAATCTGTTTTCTGGAAAATCAGTCCGACCCTTGGTGATTTCGTGAGCTTCATGCAACTTTCTAGTTTGAATCTTACTTCGACTTCTTGATCAAAGTTTTTGAGGACATCTTGAGGAGTAACATACTAAAATTTGAGATAAAACGGACAAGTATTGGTTAGTGAAATGATTTTTCTTTGAAGAAACTAGATATGGAAATTGTTGTGCTGACCTTTGGTGCTTTGTGAACTGTAAAGCAACTTTTTAGTTGGAATCTCACTTCAACTTCTTGATGAAAGTTGTAGAGGACTTCTTGAAGTTTAATATATCACAATTTTAGAGGAAATTAACAAGTATAGGTCGGTGAAACCATTTTTCTTTGAGGAAATTGGATCTGGAAAACGTTATGTTGACCTAGCGTGATTCTGTGAATTTTATAAAACTATCTGGTTGAAATTTGATCTTGTGTCCTTGATAAAAGTTGTAGATGACATTCTAAGGAATAAAATACTGAAAATTGAGAAGAAACGGACATGTGTAGGTCGGTGAAACGAATTTTCCTTGAAAGGGGTTAATCTGGAAAACTGTACCGAGAATAGGGAGAATTAAATCGACTATAGCTCTTAATCTAGAACGAAATTGATTTCGATTGCTTCACAAAAATTTTACCTCTAGGTCTTGTATATAACATATCAAAATTTCAGAATTTTTGGAGCTATTTTAGTGTTTATACCGAATTTGTGAACGAAACTGTGCAAGGGTGATGTTGTGAAAGTTTAAAGGCTGTGATGCATGGACTGTACCGAATTGTATGAAGTTCTTTTGATATGATGTTCTGCATGAAATATTTACCTCTAGGTCTCGTCTACAGCATGCAAATTTGCAGAATTTATTAAGACCGTTTACTAATTTTCCAAGAATTTTAACTAAAGGAGTGCATTCTGTTTTATTCGAAAATTTCTGTATTTTCAAAAATAAAGGAATTGCTCTATGTGATATAATGTCTTGAGTGGTTGCTTTTGCTGCACATGTGGTGAAATTTAGCATGTCATATAATACCAAAAAGCTGGTTTAGACCTTTGACATTATTGCATCAAATGCCATGTTGAAAGTGAAACATACATGTGAATATAAATTGTTAATATGATGATACCGTCGGACCCTTGAGTTGACGATGTCCTCGGGAGTGTCGAGATGCCCGGAGGTGTGTGCCGGAGGCTCCTCACGATGCCAGGTTGGGTAGCGATAAATGAGGGATGCAAACACCGATCCCTAGGAAGAAAGATGAAATGAGATCCTCCTTGAAAATTGAATCATGTGCATGGGTACGTGCATATGGCATGATGCATGATATGCTTGTGAAAGTAAATTGATACTATATGATAATGAGAATGCAATCATGAAGGCTTGAATGGATCTTGTCGGGATATACACATGATTATGTAAGTGCATATGGCATGGAATGAACCTCATGGAAACACAAGCATGGCTGCATGGTGGTATATGCATGATGGCATGGTGATGTATGCTCGATAGCATGGATGATATGTACTTTACTCGTGATATCTTGATTGTTTTGCTTGCTGCGCTATGTAGTTTGGTGGATTTTTACTGTTGAGTGGTTGTACTCACCCCTTTAGGGATTATCATTTCAGATCAAAAGATGCCTCTGCCACCAGTTGCGCGTGGTACTTTCTATGGCTTACCATATGATGTTGAGGTTGAGTGCACGGAGCATATCTGTATTAGTGTTCATGGTTTGGTGTTTGTCCCAGTTCGTGTGTTGGTTTTGTACGATGTGGGTCTAGCTGGGGGCCCTGTAGTCCAAGAGTTCCTATCCGTTCATGTTCAACGCGATGGGGTGATGCTAGGGATGCTGCCGCCGCCGCCGCTCGATGCACCGAGCTGGGTGTGATGGCACGTACGATTGGTAGAAGATGACACTTTTTGGTTAGTCGACACTTGATGATGGATAGGTGTACATGTATCATGTAGGGTTGGGTTTCTTTTGAGTTGTAGCCGAGCATAGTCAAAAGTCTTGGCCTTTTTGCTATACCGACCTGAGATGTCCATCTTGAATATGTAAATAAAAGTGACTTGACTTTATCTTTTATCTGATGCATAGCTGGTGTGCATTGCATTATTGTTATTGAGGTAGAGGATAGTGAGACTTGATTATGCTTCCGTTATTGAACTGCGCTAGGACCTTTTCAAAAAAAAAATATTTAATTGATTTACCCTCATGAATTATGGATCCACTATAATTAAAAGGTATTAGACTGGTATGTAATAGGATAAGTAATTAGTACCTGTGACGACCCTAACGGATTGGGGGCCGTGCCAAGGGGATGCCACATAAGGTTTGCCTCAATACGCCTTATTCTAGCCATCGTTGCACATTTGGACCTTGAATTACATCAAATGGATGTAAAGACGGCATTTCTCAATAGAAAACTAGATGAGGAAATCTATATGAAACAACCAATAGGTTTTATAGCTAAAGGTCAAGAGCATAAAGTTTGCAAACTTCATTGCTCAATATATGGCCTTAAGCAATCATCTAGACAGTGGTATCTTCGTTTTCATCGAGCAATAACAACTTTTGGTTTCACGATGATCGAAAAGATCTTGTGTATATGTCAAGCGGTCCGAAGATAAATTTGTGATTTTATCACTTTATGTGGACGATATTCTGCTGGCTGGAAATGACAAGATTATGGTTATCACCATAAAAGAATGGTTGTCCTTCAATTTTGAAATGAAGAACATGGGAGAAGCTGCTTATATGTCAGGAGTTAAGATCGAAAGAGATCGATCAAGGAAACTCCTTACTTTATCACAAGAGTCTTATATTATGAAGATTCTTGATCGTTTCAATATGCAGCACTGTAATCCCATTGATACCCCTATCATGCGAGGTGAAGGCCTAAGTACTAAGATGTGTGCTAAAACTCCAAAAGAAATTAAAATGATGGAAATTATTCCTTACACTAGTGCGGTCGGAAGTTTGATGTATGCTATGATGTGTACTCGACCTGACATATGTTATGCTATGGGATTGGTGAGCCGATATCAATCAAATCCCAGTCAAGCACACTGGAAAGCAGTGAAGAGGATCCTGAGATACTTGAAGGGCACCATGGACTATTGACTTTGTTACCAAGGGAATGATTTACACCTATTTGGCTATTCAGATGCTGATTGGGGTGGAGACCTAGATGAGCGTAAATCGACTTCTGGATATGCGTTCTTGCTCAATGGAGATGCAATTTCTTGGAATAGCAAGAAATAGACATGCACAGCCTTGTCTACTATGGAGGCAGAATTTATTGCATGTTCTGCCGCAGTGCAAGAAGCAGTATGGCTAAAATGTTTCTTCAAAAATTTCACAGCATTGGATCAAAGCGATGAATCACATTAAATCACACTCAGATCAAATCATTTATAGGTCATTCATTCCATCCCATATAACCTCCAATAATACACTTAGTCACAGAGCTCCATCAATGCTCTCGGGCGTCGTTTTCGCCAAGGTGACATAAGTAACAAACAGTCTACGTGCGTTCTTTAAGGTGCCGTTTTCGCACAGTGATATTCCTCATCACCGAACCACGCCCATCATAGATCACAGACAATTTACGTGCGTTCTTTAAGGCGCCGTTTTCGCATAGTGATATTCCTCATCACCGAATAACACCTGTCACGATTCATAGGCAGTCTACTTGCGTTCTTTAAGGCGCCGTTTTCGCACAGTGATATCCTTAATCACCGAACCATGCTTGCCACTTGTCATAGACAGTCTACGTGCGTTCTTTAAGGCATCGTTTTCGCATAGCCATATCCTTAATCACGAAACCACGCCTGTCTATACTTCGTACCTGATCAGTATCAGCCAATAGAATTCTCAGTTCACTCTCACGATTCTTTTCACTTTACAACTCACCAAAGCATCTTAAAGGTTAAATAACCAAACTCGGCCATCTATCGATCAATAATTCAATTCCACTCAATTTCAATCAATTAAGGGACAATTCCTTAAATTGCACAATCAATTTAATTAATCACGATGTGGAGTTCAAATAAATAAACGGACTACACCACGACAATCAGCACGAAATTTCGGTCACCAGCCATCCCAGATTGAATTTCCGGAAAATAAATAATTAAATAAATAATTTTGAAAAATAAATAAATAAATAAATACAATAAATTCAATTTAGCACAATATAAAGCTCAATTAAATAAACGGACTGCACCACGATCATCAGCATAAAATTTCAGTCACTAGCCATCCCAGTTGAATTTTCGGAAAATAAATAATTTAATTTCGAAAATTAATATTTAATTCCTAAAAAATTCCATTTAGACCCGAATTGCCTACTTAACACCCGATAAGGATCGAGAAAAATCCCAAGAAACATCCAATAAATACTATAGACAATTCTCTACTTAAGTACACTAGCCATCTAACTAATATGCAATGTAGTTCATTAATAATCCCTAATCCATTCTAATCTAACCACCTAATTACACTTAACTAACACTAATCAATATTTAAGTATAATTAGCAAACTAAGAAGGCATTAGTGAGCAAAACTCACCCAAAACGACGGGATCGATGCGAGGATCGACTTTCCTCAAAGCGAGCCGAGCATCCGAGCTCGGGAAGACAGCCAAAATGGGCCACGAAGTTGCTGCCATACCCATTTTTCTTCCTCTCGGTTGCTGCTAGTTGAGGGTGGATGCAAGGTTAAGTCGAGCTAGACAGGGCCAGCGGAGGGCGAGGGGACTTCGGTGGGTCAAGGTGGTGGCGTACGGTGGCCGGAGGTGGCCGATCCATGGCCTCAACTAGCCAAACGGGGTGAGACAGACACGACTGGAGGCTGAGGTCACACGGCGGGGCGGTGAGAGGCGCGGCCAAGCACGGCTGCACGGCAGGGTGACGACGGCAGCTCCGGTCTTCGGCTGCTGGTTGTGACGGCAAGCTGCTGTCTTTGTTTCGCTTTTGCTCATTCAAACAAGGGGGGAAGAGAGAGCATTGAGAGAGAGGATAGAGAGAGAGATAGAGATAAGAGAGAGAGAGAGTGGGTGTTGAAAAGTCAAAAAGTAAAAGTAAAGTAAGGGGGCATTCGGTGAAGGGGAATCCGCACGTGAAGAAAGAGAGAGAGAGAGAGAGAGAGAGAAAGAAGGAAAGAAAGAAAGGAGAGAGAAGCTTGTGGGGAAAAAGGTGTTTGGCCAAAAATAGAAAAAGGAATGGGAATAAAATCAAAAGAAAAAGAATTTCCTCAAATAGAAAATTCTTATTTCATTTTCGTTTGAATAAGCTTATAGATTCCCAAAAGAAATTTCAGATTAGAGTACTCGGTCCCCACTTGCATTTCTGCATCCAATTCCCTCTTGAATTTCTCTCAAATGACTCATAAAATCAATTGATGTCTCACTTATCAAATTGATTATTTTCCTCATCCAAGAATCCCTCATGCTTCTCAATTTCACAATCCTCGGCTTCAACTGAACGAAAACAACCCTAAGCTGACTTTTTCCCAAAAAGTCTTGGTTGTCAGAAAAATCTTCTAAGGCGAGTCGACGTCCCTAAAATTTATTGTGACATGACAAAATCTTAAATTTCTGAAATCGGACTCAGATTGGCGATTAATTTCACTCGGACACGTTTTTAGCCTAACCTAGGCTACTGAGTAGTTTTCATAACTTTTTAGGACAAATGACCCGTGGTCGATTTTCTTCGAGTCACAATGAACCCACTCGACACATTGGCGACTCTCGGTTGTCATGAAAATCACGATGATTCAAATACGGACACATGGTACCAAAACAATAAGAAAATCAGTCTAGTACCGGTCAACGAGAATTTCCCAATTTAGTGGTGTCACCCACGATTGGCCACACATCTCTATCGAACCAACCTATCTGTTATTTCAAATCGATTTTATACTGTGCCGCAATGATCTCTAAAGATGAGCACAGTCGAGAAGTCGATTCCTGATCGAATTCTCAAGTCTATTTGCCTTAAAGTCCTTAATAACTCACCCATCTAGTCTAGTCATCTCATGAGTGGCCAACTCGGAGAAAAACATTGTAGTTGCGTCGATAAAATGCCCAATTTATCTAATCGAAATCAGAACCCGAAAATCTGGATGTCACAACACTCTTCTTTCTCGCGTCTCGAAAAACACAAGAACACGCACACACTTTTTCTATTTTCAGCAGTTAGCAGAACTTCATGTTTTTGTTGACAGTGAAGGACTGATCCGGAACAAGAAGAAAACCACTGTTTTTGCCGCTTAAGCAGAATGGGGCGTTTCTTCTTCAGCAACCGTTGCTGAGCACGATCGTGCATGAATTCATGCATGAAGCAAACGTGCAAACGTGCATGATGGTTTGTTGACCATCATGCACGGTTGCTTCGTGCATGTGCACGATTATTCGTGCCAAATGTTCAGCAAGACCATTTCAACTTTAATTAATTAATTAATTAAATGAATAAATAAATAAATAAATGACCATCATGCATGGTTGCTTCGTGCATGTGCACGATTATTCGTGCCAAATGTTCAGCAAGATCATTTCAACTTTAATTAATTAATTAATTAAATGAATAAATAATTAAATAATTAAATGAATAAATAAATAATTAATCAATCCCTTTAAAAAAAAAAGAACATAATCTTTATATGTACATTTGGAATACATTAACATATCTATTCACTTTGGACATGCGTGTGCATCATATGCAAGTAGGCTCGTGACTATAATACAAATTAAATTAAATCTCATTTAATTAATTTCAAATCACCTCAATTCGATTGCAGTAATTGCAAACACATTTGCAACATTATTTCTCTCTTGTTCCACGTTATCCTAATTGTTTATGGTGTGTGACATCCCTAGGTTCATCACTAAGCTGGTAGTAAGACCTGTATTAACACATTAGTATTCCCAAAAGAATTAATTGTCTCGATTAATCTTTAGGTCGTACAAGCCATGATTGGCATCTAGCAATATGTCATGGCTATCTAGATAGTGTGAATATTTTAAGAACATAATGAACCTGTCAGCTTTGGCTACAGTGTAATTCAATCCATTTGTCTTACTATGTCCCGATCAAATAAAGACCATGGAATATTTGTCAAGTCACCAATTCGATCATATGTACAAATCTAATTGACACGCATTCTGGTACTAGAATATTTTTTGTATCCTGGTACTAGAATACTTGTTACTACTAGGGACAAGAACATTCTGATTAGCATGATGTTTAAATTTGAGGAATATGAAATGATGGAGTTGAGCCACAAAGACGCACTTAAACTTTTTAGTAGGCATGCCTTTGATGCCGACTCTCCTCCGAGATGATCACCGCATTCTTTCAATGGACATTGTCAATACTACATATGGACTACCTTTAGCTCTTCAAGCAATAGGTTCATCGCTTTTCAAAAAAGGAGAGAAATATGGGAAGAGTGGCTAGAGAAGCTAAAGAAAACACCTCATAAGGATGTCTTGGCAAAGCTAAGGATTAGCTATGATGCCTTAGAGGGGAATGAACAAGAGATATTCCTCGATATTGCATGCTTTTTAGTTGGAGAGAATGAGACTAATCCAATGTACGTGTGGAAAGATTGTGGGTTTTACCCAGAGATTGCCATCGGGGTCCTTGTTGAAAGATGCATGGTGAAGGAGTTAGATGATAATAGCCTTTGGATGCACGATCAGTTTAGAGATCTTGGAAGGACAATTGCCAAAGGCAAAGGAACCCGATTGTGGGATAAAGGTGACATCGTTTGCAAATTAAGATCAAGAGAGGTAAAGTATGGTCAAATTTGAATAGAAAATTTCTTATAACCTCTTTAATTGATGATTCATGTTTTTGATTTGGGAGCTACTCTTCTGTTTCATTTTTTCTTTTCTTCTACGAAATAAAAAGGTGGGATATTGACTAATTCCTCCTTCTGCTCAATGTCATTGGCAGATCAAGGACAAAGTTCACGCACTCCGTTTGAAATCAAGCCATTTGTCTCAACCTCCTATAATTGTCACTTCGGAGCAAATTAATCGGTTCCCACATGTACAGTTTCTTTCCTTGCGTGAGGTAACCTACCAAGGTGACTTTATGGGCTGTCTTTCCAAGGTGAAATGGATCTGTTTGGATTATCGTTTTGCTATTCCTCCTAGACCTGACTTTCATCGTCAATGGTTTGAGACAACTAATTCGTTGCATCTAGAAAATGTGGTTGTGGTGAATCTTTCTGGGGTCGATATCACACGAGATGCGCTCAAGAGCCTAATCGAGGTATGGCAGTTTCCCTCTTAGTCTAATTTTCTCATTCAATGAAGGACAAAATCTGATGGATTTGTCATCTAATTTTCTCATGGGTAGCCTAAATCCATATTTATTTTTTGTCTGTCTTGATGTTTCGTTCGCTTTGGTAGGGGGCAAGGAAATTGAAGGTTCTTACTCTTCGTTATAATACGTCAATACACAGGATGCCAACCTTTCCCTGGGATTCAGGTTTAGAGAAGTTGGTTATTTATGAATTTCTTTCTTTGAAGGAAATTGACTGCTCTATTGGGAAACTCACGCAGCTAACTGACTTGAGTTTTGTGTCATGTGTCGAACTTGAAAAATTGCCTGTACAAATTGGAGAATTACAGAAACTACAGCACCTCTCTCTTAGGCTTTGCAATAGCTTGAGAGAACTCCCTAACTCAGTTTTGAAATTAAAGTCATTAACAATGCTGGATGTATTAGGCACAAGAATGACAAGATTACTGGATTCCATTGATAGACTATGGAGCCTGTCATCTATCAACGCATCATTCACATCGATTGAAAGACTGCCCAATACAATGAGCAAGCTTCTTTGCCTCCAAACACTACATTTGAATAATTGTAACGGGATATAAGAGTTGCCGGAGCTCCCTAGAAATTTGACCACTCTACCGCTGACATCTACTTTGTTGGTGACTGTCCCTAACCTCTCATACCTTACCAGTCTAGTTGAATTGGCCCTATCCGATGTCTCTGAATCTGTGGCCAGATCAGATATAATTCAAACTTGCAACGTGCAGTGGATTGGGGGTTTAACCGAACTGAGCAAGCTCCAATTTTGCTTTTCAAATGTCTGCGTTTCAACTATAAAGTTGGGTTCCCTTTCTCGGGTGGAAGAACTTACTCTACATGGAGTAGACGTGCCAGCTTTCCAACAACTTCCATCAAATTTGAAAGTTCTACAGCTCTACGACACTAGAGGAAAACAAATACGGCCTCCTCCATTGGAAAAGGAGACTGCAATCGTTTCATCAAGTTCGGGAGAATCGGAGGAAGACTCGGGGGAAGACAAGGTGATGGGGCAAATTGAAATTAGATTCTTCGAAGGCCATAAATCGTCAAAGGGGTCAGTTCAACTGCAGGAGGAGCCGGGGTGCAATAAGCTAAAAGCTCCCGAGTTGATTGATCATTGGAGGGGAGAATTCCATTTTCCAAACTCCGTGAATATGCTTCGAAAATTCGTTCTGTGGGGGTGCCCAGGGGTTCAGGATATTCAATTTGTTCCTACACTATCGTTAATATTTTCTGTTGGAGGGTGCACTTCATTAAAAAGGTTAGGCGGTTTGTCAAACTTGAAGTACTTGATGGAGTTGACTCTTGACCGGTGCTGGAGCCTACAGGTTGTCGAGGGCATTGACAAATTAGGGTTTTTGCATCAGTTGGAAATTAATCGCTGCAGATCAGTGGAGAGGATTCTCGATCCATGGAGCTCAAAAATACCAAATAAGTGCTGAATACTCATAAAACATAGTGGGGAGTTACCCAAGCGTGGTCGAACTCCGACACTTGGGAGTCTTACAAAGAGAAGATTCGAATGGAACCGAATCGACACAACGGACTCGAAACAAAAATGGGGAGGCTCCGCAGAAAAAGTCTCGCCTTGCTTCTATTGTTACAGTACCGGAGTTCACCTCTACATCTGAAAGAGGGGACCCTGAATGGGAACCAGAGGAAAGGGTGCGCCCTCTTTCTATTCATAGATCGTCGCTGTTTCTTCTACTTTACTTGCTTTCTATTTTTGCTTTATTCTAGTGAAGTGACACTATGAACTTATTCTAAAACGTGCAATCAAGGACAATTTTTCCCATCTTACTGGGAATCTCCATAAGCTATGTGTGTCCACTTCGGTGGCAAGGTTAAGGATTTACATTCCTCACCATCCATAACAAAAGGTCCTTTCTTAAGAGAAATTTTTAGGCTCGAGAGACCTCACCTCAACTCACCTTATCGTTTTCTTTTGCAGGAATTGTTCGAATTTTATTTTTGAACGATGGATTGAATTGGGATTAGGGTTCCTTTTCCATGTTTCCTTCTTCCTCTCTTGGGCTGCTACAGCAAATCGCTATCACCCGATCCTCATCGCTACTTGCTCACTCCTCTCAAGCTTCAGTCCGCCGTTCACCGTGTTGGTCACCATCGTCTGTTCTTTCCCAAGTTCCGTCGTCTGCAAGCTTCAAGTCCTTGACGAGCTTCAGGTTCCATGTCCCGTGAACTTCAAGTCCTTCTCCAGCGCCACTTTTCACTCTAGTGGACATTTTCTTCTTCAGTGCCGCTCAGCTGGAGGAATTTGGTGCATATTAACTTCATCAGTGGCGGGAGTCATGGGCCTGGACTCAAGCTTTGGATCACTAGCTAATCGCTGAAGAATAGGTAAGAGTGGTGTGGCAATTGTTTTTTTTTTTTTTTTTTTTTTTTTGGTGTGGCAGTTGATATTTAGTTGAATGTAATTGTGTGATTTATCTTTGTATAGTTAAGCATGAGCACGAGCTTGAGCTCATGCTCTAGCTCTAGCTTCATATGCTAATTGTTGTATAAGGGTCCGCTTTCCTACATTTGTTTGACTATCTGTATGCCTAGTCTAGTTATGCTGCTATACTTTTGTGGACTGCTCGATTGAGCGCAACCATGTACACAGGATTTTGATCATCTTCCCTAAAAGAGTTTGTCTATAAGTATATTCTAAGGTTTGGTTAATGGTCGCTTTAATGAGTATCTATTGTCTCTTTGTTACCTCGGAAGGGCTCTTAATGATTGAATATGAAGCAAACAATGCATTTCTTCTTGGTTCATCACACGGAATTTAATGGGATATCTAGTTTTTTTTTTTTTTTTTTTTTGATATTTTGGGCTATTGTATTTTCCATTGGTAATTTGAGGTCTGCTGCATATGGTTGGGGATTCCACAGGTCAATTTTAGTACGTGACAGACTAGACAATTAGCTTAGACAAAATCCACATGGCTTTGTTATCTATTGAAGTAGAAGCACCAAATTTTGTCGCTTCATGATTACTCCCATGTTCCTGTTCTCCGTTTTGCAAATTTCTTCTTATTTGAATTGAAAGAAGAGAGAAAAATAAGCCACTTTGTAGCAAGGTACTTGGTCAGGCTCTCGTGTGTCTTAATTTACTTGCTTGGTGCTTCATTGTTTTATGCCTAATTCTCCTCTGAAATAAATATACTTTCTCACGTCTAAGATGAGTCCTAAGGAATGTCTTAAAACTGTGGCGACTCGGTTTTATCTTTTGGATGTGTTCATTGGAACATAATTAGAAGACCACCATGTATTTAATGCATGACTTCCTAAGCACCAATCAGAAATTAGAAACCAACGAAAGAGCTCCGGCATAAGGTTATGACATACTTTGCCCTGCATGAGACTCTACACCAGGAATGCAACCAAATCCGCCATCCCACGTTTTGCAACTCACTATCTATCTGACAGCATTCTCCACATCTATCAAATCCAACCGTTTTAGTACTGCAAGACAGCATATAGCTCAATAAGAGAACCTTCGATGGGAACAAAAGGAGGGAAAGGGACGTCAATTATTTAAGAAACATTTATTTATTTAGGAAACATTCTCAGAAGAACATAAATTTTAATTGATCAAAGATGAGGACAAGATACCGAGTATCGACCTCTCCGCATATATCCCCAGATAAAAACCCATCTTCGTTTTGCCGTGTTCTGATGTCTGAGAGTCATAGTTCAGGCACAACAATGTAGAACATTTGACACTGGAGATTATCCAGCAGCAGCAACTTCAATCTCCATAGAGAGAGCCCTCTCATCAATGTTTGGCTAGCAATATCCTCACTATAAAGTAACTGTAATCAAAATTCCATAACATGACATAGTCTAACCTCTTACATGCAAACAGAGCCTAAGGCAATTTTGTCACTCTCATGATATTGTAAACTTAAAAACATAGAACAACGCCAAGGAATTTGCGTCGAAGGTAAGAGTTTGCAAATCTAGGACACTTTATTCCAAAGTGTTGGAATTCAAGTCGGCGGAAGACGACTTACATTTATCCAATGCACAAATAATAATTAACCCCAGAATGAACATTGAATTGCGGATGAATCAAGAACAAAAATACTTAACGTTGATCTCAAAAGCAATCACGAGGAAAGCACCCGATTTCCACAGCGTAAATGCCAATTGTTCTTGTAAAGGAGAAATCGAACGCCTTCTTTTTCTTTGAAGGAAAGGGGACAAGCAAAGGAGAGGACTTTCTAATCGTATGTTCTACCAACCGTGCCAACGGTTGTCTTCAGGAGTCTTTTATATGACTCCATCACACCCTTTCAAAAGGTGTCTTTCCATCGTAGCATATCAAGACGAAACGGTGCGTTCCAATCGCATCCCATCATGGACGTACTAATTAAGTACAACATCTCCCACTCGGACATGATGTGCTTGATAGCACTCTATCAAGAATATAAGGGTATTCAACATTCATCAACTTTACAAAACAATTCATACCGGCAAGTAAGCCGTACGACCGGTGAGTACACCTACACTTAGGAGCTCAAATTATGCACTTGTTAGGGATGACATAATGGCGACAACCTTGAAAAGAAATTAACAATTGATGTCTCACGGTGCCCCAGACATATTTTCTTACATCAATCCAAGTATACATATCCCTTAAAGGTTATACTTGACTATTCTCAAAACACCATGTATTTACAATTATATCTGCAACCACATAAGGTGATATAATTGGTCGACCAATAAATACATGTGATAGATGTAAAACAGAAATAGTCTTCTTCCGCACTCATGTCTCTCTCAATTTCAGAACAACAGCTTTCCTAGACACGTCTCATAAGGCCATATCTATTCATGACCGCTAGTAACATGCTAAAGTAGCAATATTGATCTTTTACTTCGAGAACATAGTCAAAAGTAACATAGGGCACAAAATGAGGTAAATTATAAATTACCTCAAGGGCTCACACAATGAGTAAATAAGGATAATTTTACTCACCTTCCATTGTCAGTCGTACAATACACATGTAGTATGAATTACAGGCTATAGTGGATTTCTTTTTCTATAAGAGCATATGTCATTTATTAAATATATCCACTATACGGATCTTGGCCTAAACATAGTCACATGCTTCTAACGTACTCATGTTTAGCTCGAGTGCTATATCAGCTCGCTTTCTATAGTGCTCAATTAAGTACTCACATCCGGCATCTTTCAGGCATACATGATTGTGGGACTATCATGTTCGGTCATATTATAAATAAATCACAGACCTCATCTTGACTCCAATCAAGGCGACATCTTATTTTATGTACTAAAATTGCTCTTCAGCATTCATTTGTACATAACGTCTCATCTCAACGTGCTAACTATAGCACTTGAGGTGATTACTCGTTTGAGTGAGCCAATCATTGCCTGCTGACATACTTTTCAATAATATATGTGTGTATGTGCTAGTCTCATAATGGATTTGTACTTATTGATTAAACATCAAAGTCACTAATAGACAAACAAGTACAATACATATGTCCACAAATACATAAACCAATGATCCTCTACAATAACACATATTACATTCTACGCAATCCTAATGACATCCTGTGGGTTAAGAATATGTCTATATGAACAGCCTTCGTAAATGGATCAGCAACCATTCTATTGGTTGAAATGTATTATAGGATCACTTTTTCCTACGTTATTATATCTCTAATGAAGTTGTTCTTTATGTCAATGTGCTTCGTCCTATAATACTTGGGATCTTTCACATAGGCAATAGCTGCTTGACTATCGCAATAATCTATCACCGATCTTGGAACCTCAGTGACGGTAGCTAAATTTTCCAAGAAACGTTTTAGCCATGTTGCTTCTTGCACTACGGTAGAGCATGCAACAAATTCTGCCTCCATTGTAGATAAGGCCGTGCATGTTTGTTTCTTACTATTTCAAGAAATTGCACCTCCATTGAGCAAGAATGCATATCCAGAAGTCGATAGTCCATGATGCCTTTCAAGTATCTCAGGAACCTCTTCACTGCTTTCCAGTGTGCTTGACTGGGATTTGATTGATATCGGCTCACCAATCTCACGGCATAACATATGTCAGGTCAAGTACACATCATAGCATACATCAAACTTCCGACCGCACTAGCGTAAGGAACAGTTTCTATTACTTTAATTTCTTCTAAAGTCTTAGGACACATCTTAGTACTTAGGCATTCACCTTGCATGATAGGGGTAAGTGCTGCATGTTGAAACGTTCAAGAATCTTCATAATATAAGACTCTTGTGATAAAGTAAGGAGTTTCCTTGATCGATCTCTTTCGATCTTAACACCATTCTTTTATAGTAATAACCAAAACCTTGTCATTTCCAGCCAATAAAATATCGTCCACATTTATCTTTAGACCGCTTGACATATACACAGTGATCTTCTTCAATCATTGTGAAACCAAAAGTTGTTATGGCTCGATGAAAACGAAGATACCACTATTTAGATGATTACTTAAGGCCATATATTGAGCGTTAAAGTTTACAAACTCTATGTTCTTGACCTTTAGCTATAAAACCTATTGGTTGTTTCATATAGATTTCCTCATCTAGTTCTCCATTGAGAAATGTCGTCTTTACATCCATTTAATGTAATTCAAGGTCCAAATGTGCAACAATGGCTAGGTAAGGCGTATTGAGGCAAACCTTACAATTGGTGAAAAGGTTTCCTCATAGTCTATACCCTCTTGTTGAGTATAACCTTTCGCCATAAGACGAGCCTTATACTTTTCAACGGATCCATCTTGTTGAGTATAACCAAGCAGAAGAAACCAAGAGAGCAATCACCAAGAGCATGGATGGTGTGGGTTTGATAGGTCTGCAAGCTCTAGGCCCTTCAGGACCATAGACTACAAATCGCTTGACGGCTTTAGCAAGTGGAATTAGCAATTTAATTCCAAGGGAACTCCACTCGAAAGAGTGACGGTGAGGTACTTGGAGCAAGTATATGAGGAACAAAACCAATGTAAAACTCATGAGGTCCAAAACATCACAATGAATATAAATTGTTCTAGACATTGTGGTAAAAGGTCATTTAGGCTTAAACCTTTCTCATCACATGCGATGTAGAGCAATACTGCAAGGCTCTAGAGGCAGCTCCCATGTGACTCAAGTCGCCATGTAACACTTAGCCCTTGATTACAATAAGCAATAGTATAAGGCACTAGAGGTGACTCACACGAGTTTCATCCTTATGTAGTACTTAGTCCTTTACCTGCTCACAACCTATTGGGTTCCCTTAACACGACACATATCACCTCAACTTTCAACAGTCATCTTGCCATGACTATAAACCATCACACGATTATTCACTCACAGCCAAGGACATTGTGTTTCACACTTAAATTCCTAAATGAAAATAATGTCTTGGCCTATTCTTTATTGGTTAAAAATACCCGATAAAAATAATCGTATGTGGGTACACGATCGGCTTGAGCCAAAAATGCAATATCTCTCTTTTCAAAATCCCACTATTTAATATAGTGTCTAAAAACATTTTTGGTGCTAAAAACCGACGCCCGGTACTTTCTAATTAAATATCGAAATTACTCAATTTTGGGATAAATACCCAAAATTACAATCACCACTCAATTTGCATAAAATAACATCGATTAAATAAACCAAGCACACCATTGCAAACAACACGAAATTTCAGTCACCTGGCTATTTTTGTATAATTTCCAGAAAAAAATAAATAAATAAATAAATAAAATAATTAAATAAATGCAATTAATTACCAAAAATAGAAACTAAGGCCAGAAATGCTAAATTAAACACCAAAACAGGCTCGAAAAATTTCCGAACCAATCTAGATAAATAACACGATCTATCTAGTCCTTAATTAAGCCGTTCTAACCACCTAACATGCAAAAATGAATAATTAAATCACTAATTTGTTCTAACTAACCACATAAACCATACTTAGCCTAAAATAATCACCCCTTAAACTTCATTAACTCCATAAGCAGAGTTTAGTGAGTAAACTCACCGGTTTAGTGTGAAAACTGGTTCACGGCGATGGCGGCACGATGGCGGCCGAAACTTAGGCCTACGACAGCACGAACGGGAGCTTGAGAGGACCTGAAATTGGCCAAGGGAGCTCACAATTGAGCTGGTCGAGCTACTTCGGTTCTGTAGGAGTGAAACGGTGGACAAATGGGTGCGGCTTGGGTTGGTTTTGGCAGTCGTGGGTGGTGGTGTGGGCCGTGGCTGGAACGCCAGCGGCGGGCCGGGCGAGTTGCGGCGCTTGGCTCGGAAGGGACGCTAGATCGAAAGCGGTTGAAGCAGCAAAGTCGAGGGGAGCTGCTTCAATGGAGATGGGCTGACGTGCAGGCTGCTCGCAACTAACTTTGTACGAAACGGTGGAGATGAAATGCATGGCTACAGCGAGGATTTAGGCTGCTCGGTGGGTGACGCTAAACTGGGCTGGGTTGTTGAAGCGTGGAGCGTTGGCACACGGACGTTGTTACTGGTAGGAAGGGAGCAGACGGTGGAGTCGAAGGTGTTGTTGGCGTTGAAGATGTTGCTGTAGGTGTTGACCATGGGCGATGATGCTGGGGACGTGTGGCAGCTAGGAAGCACCAGTGAAAACAAAAGATGGTGGGGGAGCAACGAAGAAAAAGAAATTAAAGAAGGCAGAAGTGGTTCCATCCAAAGGGGGACGACCGTGCAAGAGAAGAAAAATGAAAGCAGAAGCTGCGGAGGGGGGAAGTTGACTCGCAAGTGTGCACGGGAAGTTGAAGAAGAATGGGGGCAAAAGTCAAGCATAAAAATCTATTTCCATCATTGTTTTGGCCCCCAAAGTCCACAAACTTATCCCGTATGTCCCCCAATACTTTCTAGCATATTGATGGTTTTATTAGTGATGGGCTTAAGGCCCGTCCACCCATGTTGAGCCTAAAAGCCCGGCCCACTGGAATAAGGCCCGTGGATGGAAGGACATATAAAAGGGATGAGAGAGGGAGAACATACCTTTTGGAATAGTATGTACGTTCTTTCTCTCCCTCTCCTCCCAAAAAGAAGAACAAAGGCAAAAAGGCAACTTCATCTTCCCTTCACGGCGAATCGTCGTCATTGGATCGAACAGGGCTGAACTCTCTTCCTCTTTTCGGCGTCGGTGTCTAATCTGTGGCTAACAAGGTACGCTCGAATCCGTGGTGTGCTTTACGATCGGTGATACGTGATTTTTTCCCGAGCTTGTCTTCCGCGTTCGTTTTAGGGGTTCGATTTAGCGTCGAATCCAGTTTTTGGGGATCCGTTAATCCCAACATTGGTATCAGAGCCCTAGTTCACGTTTTTCCCGACCTGTTTGATGTTTTTGATTGATTTTTTGCAAAAGTAATTCGGCCGTACGGATCGGGGCGAGAAATCCCGACACCTGAGCGCTGTTCGCCCATTTTTCCGAGTTTTCGTAAGTCGAAATCGAATTCTAATGGCATAGGGAGAAAGGGGTCGTAGAGACGAGTCTGGCGACATGTCACACGTCCCCGGGAGAAGCCGCACGTGCCCACACGCGCGGCCAGAAGCCGTTGCGCGTGGGCGCAACGTGCCCAGACGCGCTGGTTCGCCCAGCGCGTGCGACACACGTGCCGGTCGGCGAACCGGCACGTGCGCACGGCCGGCTGGCGAACCGGCATGCGCCGGTCGACGGACTGACGCGTGCTGACGTCAGCATGACATCACCCAACGGTCGGTAACCGCTGGGGTGACGTCATCGATGACGTTAGCACCAACGTCGGTTGGCCGGGCGGTCACCGGCCGATGACCCGACCGGCGACCCGACCCGACCCGACCTGCGGACGCCTGGCACGTGCGCGGCACGTGCCGGCTAACGTCTGCGTGATGTCAGCCCACGCACGAGCGCGGCACGTTTGGTCGGTTCGTCCGACCGCCCGACCGGTCCGACCGACTCGTCGTCCCAGCCCGACCGGCTCGACGACCGACGACCGGCGACCGTTGACCGTTGACCGTTGACTCAAAAAAAAAAAAAAAAAAAAAAGGATTTGTTTCTTTTTTTTTCCAATTGAGTCAATGTGGATTATATGTAATCCCTTATTTGTTCTGCATTTGTTGCGGGAACAATGCCTCCCCTTGATTACGTACGCCTATTCGCGTAATTATCGATAAACAAAAGGAAAGGCTTTCTAAGTTGATAGCTGAGCTGACTGATTATCGATGGGAGAATGGTGACTTAATTGATCATGTTCTTGAAGTCAACGGGAAGATTCAACAGGTCATATGGAATGGTCGTCCGATGCCACAATCAGAGATGGTGCGATTTTTCATTAACACTCTTCCACCTGAATGGCAAGATGTGTTGAATCGCATATGGGATGTCAACGGAGCTGCTTCATATAAGAAAATTGTGATGGATTTTGTAAAAGAATATTACTGCATTGTTACAAGGGAAAAGATCCATAATTTGAACAAAATAGGATCTTTCCCAGTTCGTGTGCTGGCTTGGTGTTAGATGTATTGGCTGTTTTTTTTTGTTAAGTGTGCTTTGTGGATATCTTATGTAATGTTTACTACCTGATTGTTATTGATGTAGCAACCTATATGTTAGTTATATTATGTGAAAGCATTATTATTATATTGTATGTCAATTATCAGTTGCTTTCTGTTATTGCTGGTTGCTGTGGGTAGTTATAGAAGTTTTTTTGTAGCTTCATAGAATTGATTTTGCATATGACAATCATATTAATGATAGTTTTAAGTTAGGATTTTTGGAGGATGATTGGAAACGTAGTGACCTTTTGATTCTAAAACCTTACTTGAAATCATTCATTAATATGATGGGTCTGTGTAAAAAGGGATGCATAAATGATAGGCATTAATAACTCGTGCATATATGTCCGATGTGTTGGATCAATGGCTCGCCCACAAAGAGCATAGTTGCCGAGCTGAACAAAGATGAAAAGCTCAATGGTGACAACTATGAAATTTGGCAAATGAAAATCCAGTATGTGCTGGAAGAGCAAGAAGCACTTGAGGCTCTTAACCTGACCATGGTAGAACCTGAAGAAGGAAGCACTGCACAGCATAAGAGAGACAAGGAAGCATTTGCTGTGTGGAAAAGAAAGAACTCTCTTGCTCGCATCACGTTGCTGAGCAGCATGGAAAATGTGGTCATGCAAGAGTTTAGGCGTTTTGACAATGCCAAAGATATGTGGGAAGCATTAGTGGCAAGATTTGGTCATACTGTGGTGATCGAGGCAGCGACTCACTATTAGGTTTGACTCTTATAAGAAGCCTCATGGTCAGACCATGAAGCAACATCTTAGAAAGATGCCAAACATGATAAATGAGCTGAAAGATGCTGGCCATGTCCTAACAGATGAGCAGCAAGTGCAAGCAGTGATTCGTTCCTTGCCTTAGAGTTGGGAGCATATGAAGGTGCACCTGACTCATAATGAAAATATCAAAACCTTTGAGGATGCAATGCGTCATCTTGAGCTGGAAGAGGACCGCCCGTTGGCGGCTGCTTCGGATGCTGAACTCTATCATGCTAGTTCTAGCTCAAATGGAGCTTTGAGCTCCAAGCGCAAGCACCCTAACTGGTTTAATAAAGGGAAAGGCAAGGAAGCAGGTCCTTCAGGGAAGAAACCCAAGTTTAACCAACATAAAAGAGGAAAGCGTCCTCGCATGAAAAAGCTTGCAATGGTGAAATGCTACAACTGTGACAAGAAGGGTGACTATGCTCGCGACTGTCGTGAGCCAAAGAAGGTATGCACCCCTTGTATTTTTCAGAACTTTGCTTTTGTGTCGAGTTCTGTATTCTTAACTGAGTCTAATCCTTTGTGGACTGTGGATTCTGGAGCGGCAGACCATGTAGCGAAGGATAGAGGATCCTTCGTGGAATTCCGACGAGTATCAACTGGAACTAAGTGGATCTATGTGGGAAACAACTCCAGAGCTGAAGTGAAAGGAATTGGCACATGCCAACTGAATATGCATGGTGGACGCACTTTATTCCTACATGATGTGTTGTATGCTCCGGAGATTCGTCGGAATTTAGTGTCTGTTTTAGTGTTGGTTAAATTAGGTTTTAATATGAACTTCTATAATAGAGGTGTGGATTTGTTTTTGAATACAAATTACTATGGTTGTGGTTATTTTCTGGATGGTTTCATTGTATTAGATATTGATTATGTTAATGCAAATGTTTGTTATTCCCTTCTCACGTCTCCTAATACATATGATAATGATGTGAATGTATGACATGCTAGACTTGGTCACATTGGCCAACAACGTATGAATAGACTAGCCAAAGAGGGCTTGTTGGGCAACATTGAAAAAGTCGATTTGCCCATCCGTAAGCATTGCCTAGAAGGGAAAACGACAAGGAAACCATTTGGAAAAGGTAAAAGAGCTGAATTTCCTCTGCATTTAATCCATTCGATGTATCGTGGTCCAATGAATGTGAGAGGAAGGCATGGGGCTGTTTATTTCATCACTTTTATAGATGATTATACTCGATTTGGATATGTCTATTTGATTTCTCATAAATCTGAAGCATTAAGTTGTTTCAAAAGGTTTATGAACCTAGTAGAGAATCAATTAGACAAGAAAATAAAAGCATTGAGATCCGATCGAGGTCGAGAATATTTATCTGATGAGTTCAGAAAATTATGTGATGAAAAAGGAATAAAAAGACAGTTGTGTATTCCATATACTCCTCAACAAAATAGTGTTGCGGAGAGAAGAAACAGAACCCTACTGGAAATGGTTAGGTCCATGATGGTGCATGCTAACTTACCTATTACCTTTTGGAGTGATGCGTTGTTAACTGCTGGCTATATACTTTAACCGTGTGCCTTCCAAATCAGTTACTTCCACTCCATATGAGTTATGGACAGGTAGAAAACCGGATTTAAGTTTTCTTAAGCCATGGGGTTGTGCTGCCTATACACATGAGTCCTCTCACAAGTTTGGGAAATTGGGTCCCAGAGGAAAGAAGAGTATTTTCATAAGATACTCGGAACATTCAAAAGGGTATGTGTTCATAGGTGAGCAGGAAAGTGGGAGTATAACTGAATTTGAATCACGGGATGTCACATTCTTAGAGGATGAATTTCCTAAGAAGGGCGAAATAGGGGAAGATTACTCCATATTTGAAACCTTGGATCAAGATAATGATCTTAATGGAGTTCGTCCAAGTGGGAGTAATATGAGAAGTGATGAATTGAATTCAACTCATTCTCAATTGCAACCACATAATGAGACAACATCATCATTATCTAATCCAAGTGGGAGCATAATGGGGAATGATGTGCAAAGTGTACAATCTCCCATACGACGAACAAGTCGCCAAAGTATTCCCCGTCAACATTTTGACATTGAAGGGGAAACTTTTATGGTTGCTCCACAAGATGAGGATGAGCCAAGAAATATTAATGAGGCTCTGAATTGCCCTAGTAAGGAAAAATGGATTCATGCAATGAAAGAGGAAATTGAGTCAATGAAATCAAACCAAGTCTGGGAACTGGTTGATCTTCCAAAAGGACGCAGCTATTGGGAACAAGTGGGTTCTCAAAATAAAGCGAAAGGCTGATGGCTCGATAGAAAGGCATAAGGCTTGCCTTGTGGCGAAGGGGTATAATCAACAGAAGGAATTGATTATGAAGATACGTTTTCTCCCGTAGTGAGATTTACCTCGATTCGCATTATTCGGCAATAGTAGCAAGTATGGATCTTGAGTTACATCGATGGATGTAAAGACCGGCTTTCCTCAATGGAGAATTAGAGGAAGAAATATACATGGAACAACCCGCTGGTTTCATAGTGAAAGGCCAAGAAGAAAAGGTATGTTGACTTTTGAGATCGATATACGGCCTTAAGCGAGCCATCGAGACAATGGTATATACGTTTTCATAATACCATAATGGCATATGATTTTACAATAATTGATGAGGATCATTGTGTATATATCAAAAGATCCAAGGATCAATTTGTGATCATATCATTATATGTTGATGATATACTGATTGCCGGAAGCAATATGGAGTTTGTTAATACCGTCACCGGTTGGTTGTCTTCCAACTTTGAGATGAAGGATATGGGTGAGGCTGCATACATTCTTGGAGTTAAGATTTCAAGAAATCGTTCGAAGAGATCGTTGTCTCTTTCGCAAGAAACATATATAAATAAAGTTCTTGAACAATTTCGTATGCAAGATTGTAAACCCATAGACACTCCTATTGCGAAAGGTGAAGGATTGAGCCATAGATCGTGTCCGAGGACTCCACAAGAGAAGGAACAAATGAAACATGTTCCTTATGCTAGTGTAGTTGGGAGCTTGATGTACGCTATGATGTGTACAAGACCCGACATATGTTTTGTAGTTGGAATGGTGAGTGGATACCAATCCAATCCAGGTCCAGCACATTGGAAAGCCGTTAAGAGAATACCGAGGTATCCGAAGGGAAGCGCTGATTTCAAGTTGAATTACCAAGGAAAGGATCTGCAACTTGAAGGCTATTCAGATGATGATTGGGAGGAGATTTAGATGAAAGAAAATCTACATCGATTTGCTTTCTTACCGAACAATGGCGCCATATCATGGAACAAGAAGAAGCAAACGTGTATAGCCTTATCCACGATGGAAGCTGAGTTAGTGGCATTATCAGCAGCGGTACAAGAAGGAGTTTGGCTTAAGAGAATTTTGGATCATTTAGGTGTTATTGAGAAAGCTGCACATCCATTATTGGTTAACTGTGATAGCCAAGCAGCTATAGCGTACACTAAAGATCCAAAATATCATGGCAAGACCAAACATATAGATACCAAGTATAACTTTGTCAAAGATATGGTTGCATGAAAGGATGTGAACTTACAGTATATATCTACGCATATAATGGTAGCAGATCCAATGACAAAGCCAATCCCTAGAGATGTGTTTTGTGGTCATGTAAAATCTCTAGGATTGCGTAGAGTCTGATGTACTGAATATTGTAATTTCCCTGAGTTGTTCACATTTAATGAATTTGTGTTTTCATCATTAATGCCTATGAATCTTTGTTTGATCTTTATGCATCTTAATGCTCAGTGCATTACATTAAGTTGAGAAAGTATGTCGGACAGATAAGAGATTAGTCCACTCACACGGGTAATCGCCTGTATTTACTATGTGATAAATAGAGATGAGACGGCTTTTAAGCTTATTATCTAGGTGATAATCGAGAGCTCAAGCTTAAAATAAATATGTCACCTTAACTAGGTGTTAAGATGAGGACATGATATGTACTATGTCCGAAAGTAAAATACCCCACATATTTTACTTTATCTGTCTAAGATGCTAGATGTGAGTTCTGATGAATTTTGTGAATGAGTAAATACGTGAACTCAAGTTAGACATTGGGTATGTCTGAACTATCATCTGTACGGTATTGATGGTGTATACATACGCTCCATGGGAAAGGAGTTAATACCATAATACGTATTTCATACTACGTATGCATGAGACGACCTATAAGAGTGGCAAAAGTTTGATCTCAACTTTCATGCCGTATGAGACTCTTGAGGAAAGGAGTTCCTCAATTTAGTGCCCTCATGACTCTTACTTATTCTCAAGATTTCTATTTAGTGTTTGCTATCTTAGAATGTTGCCAATGGTCATGAGTTGATTCGATCTAATGGGACATTTCTAGAAAAGCAAGTTGAACTGAAATTGAGAGTTTGAAGGAAAGAGAAAGATCGGATTTGGAGAATCACATTGTGGTTTTGTATTCACTGGTCGACCAATTACGACTGTCTTTGGGATAATCATAATTGTGAATACAATATATATATCATTGTTTAAATGAGATTTAAGGGAGATATAAATGTGATCGATCGATCTAGGGTACTGCATACTAAATTTACTCGGAAAGTGATGCCCATTATGAGCTGTTATATATTCCTAACCGATGTATAGCAACGAGCTCTCAAAGTATGCTGGTCACACGGATTATTCACCGGTATGAATGTTGAAGAGAGGTAAAGAGAATCCTGTTCGGCCCACCATGTGCGAGTGGGAGATGATGGTTTTATTAGTGATGGGCTTAAGGCCCGTCTGCCCATGTTGGGCCTAAAAGCCCGGCCCACAGGAATAAGGCCCGTGGATGGAAGGACATATAAAAGGGATGAGAGAGAGGGAGAACATACCTTTTGGAATAGTATGTACGTTCTTTCTCTCCCTCCCCTCCCAAAAAGAAGAACAAAGGCAAAAAGGCAACTTCATCTTCCCCTTCACGGCGAATCGTCGTCATCGAATCGAAAGGGCTGAATTCTCTTCCCTTTTCGGCGTCGGTGTCCCAATCTGTGGCTAACAAGGTACGCTCGAATCCGTGGTGTGCTTTACGATCGGTGATACGTGATTTTTTCCGGGCATGTCTTCCACGTTCGTTTTAGGGGTTCGATTTAGCGTCGAATCCGGTTTTTGGGGATCCGTTAATCCCAACACATATTTAATCCCACAAATCACCAATTTGATGCCAAATGTTGCAGCCCCCTCACAAGCCTCCGAATTTCACAAATTTGGACTTCAATTCAATCCAATTTGATCCACAAAATCTCCATGCTAATATACTTGGTCCCCACTTACTTTCTTGCATGTAAATTCCCCCAAATAACACATCTTAAACAGCTAAAAATGGCCACTCTCTCTCCCATCCGAATTCTTTTCCTTTTTCCAAAAGGTCCGAAATTCAATTTCTTAACAAATCTCTCCAATTTGATGACCAATTTTGCTGCAGAGGAAGCCTACACAATTTCCACAATTTCCCTTCGCCCAATAGCTCACTAAGGAGGCCAAAAATCCCCTCAAATTGGCCCCTCCGAATTTCCTTTCTTTTTCGAATCGTCCGAATTGATTTTCCGTAAAAATTTCGGTCTCGGCGAAAATTCCCCAAAGGATAAGTCGACATTCCTAAAATAAGTTGTGACATGACAGAACATTCAATTTATGAAACCGGGTTCAATTTCGTGGTTAATTTCAACCGGATGCGATTTTAGCGTGACATAACCTATCGGGTAGCTTTTAGGAATTTTTAGTACAATTGACCCGTGGTTTATTATTTTCAAGCCACATTATACGTCTTTAACACATCGGCAACTCTCGGTTGTTGTGAAAATCTTGAGATTTCAAATACGGACACAGGGTACCAAAACGACAGAAAAATCGATATAGTGCCGATCCACAAGAATTTTGCAATTAGGTGGAATCACCCACACTTAATCACATGGCTCTGTCAAATCGACCTATCTCCGGTCTCTAATCAATTTTTAACTATGCCATAATGACCCTTGCAGATTAGCACGGTCTAGCAGTCGATCATTGGTCGAATTCTCAAGTCTATTGCGTTAAAATCCCTTAATGGCTTCACCTAATAGGCTAGTTATCTCATGAGTGGCCAACTTAGACAAAAGAACTATAGGCGCGTCGATGAAAAGTCCAACTTATTCAATCGAAAACAGAACCTGAGTTTCAAGATGTCACATACCCTCTATCCGCCGCCGTCCGCCACCATCACCCAAGCCGCCGTCCTCATCGCCCTGCCGTGCCACTCACCCTTGCCGCACCGCCCTCACATCGAGTTGCCACCGATGCCTCAAGGTCATGAGTCCATGCGCCCTTGCCGAGCAACCACCGTTCCTTGTTACTGTTCACTGAGCCGCACCTTATGCCTCATCGAGCCATCGTCGTGCTGAACCATCGTCCACACCCAGAACCATCGCCACTGCTGTGAGCCGTCGAAGCTAGATCTAGACCATGAGTAACTTCCTAACCCTTGTTTAGGTTGGTAGTTACACTTAAGATAAAGGTTAGATTAAGGTTAATGATAGTTAGATAAGGTGATAAGTGGATTAGGATGATAAGCTATTATGAATAGTGAATAGTGAATGTGATAACTTATCAAAATGTGATAAGTGTTTATTATATTTTAAATTTTAAATGTGATCAATGCATTTTGTATTGCAATTTTAAATGTGATAAGTACTTATCAAATCCCAATTTTAGAATGGTAAGTGCTTATGAAATCCTCATTTTAAAAATGATAAGTGTTCATGGTATCATATTTTAATAAATGATAAGTGTTTGTAAAATGTTACTTTGAAAAGTGATACGCTAAGTTGATAATTGAAATTATGGTGTGATATTATATGCTATGAGGTTGATGCATGATTTTTTTGGTTGATAAAAAAATCATTGCGTGATCACGTGTAATTATTTCATGGCATTCTTGTGTGCCAAGGTTGCTAGTATATAATGTGTGAGTACTAAACAATCTTGCATTGGCTAATGAGAAAGATAAAAAATTGGTTTGAGTGGATGATGTGCTTGTGTGATTAGAAAATGCTTTTGTACTCATATGATTACGAGGGACGATGTCCGATGAATTTCAAATGCCCTGATGTCAACGAGACACCGTTCACAGATGGATTTCAAAAGGAAGCTCCTTAATTGGAATGCCATCTTTTGAGTGAGGTCGAAACGTTTTCATGCCCAATGGGACAAGACGATGGTTGGTTATGCCAGAAGACCATCGACGCGAGTGTCAGTCATGGCCGAGAGTGGTCGTAATAATCTGGAAGTATGGTCTTGAGGATAGCATGGTAGTATGGGATACCATGTGATTCTTGAGACATTAAGCATGTGCATAATGCATGAGCGCTCAATGGATATTCTGAGAGTGATGTTATGGCCTACACACGTGTGGCATGTGAGTTGCATGAGACACGTGTGTGAATTACATAGCATTTTAGTGGCTTATGTGGCACATGCATGCTTGATTAATCCTGCCTATGAATTGAGAAGTATGTGGCTTTGTATGCTTGTGTTAGGACTTGAGGATTGTAGGTCGATGTTAAATCCCTTCATGTTATAGTTAAGGAAAAGCTTAGACTTTACTATTAATCTATCATCGACAATTAAGCCATGTGTTAGTGTGTCTCAGAGGCGAAGTACCACCCTATGCTAGGATTATGGAGTTTACTTACTGAGTATATCTCACATGTTGTTGTTTAAATATTTCAAGCCTTAAGCATGACTAGCCCATTTTGCCATATACATTTTCGGATGCCCGTGCCTTAGGACACCAAGGTGACCTCCTATCCGATGGAGGGGACTAACACTAGATACGAGAAGTATATGACCACCATTTGGGCGGATGAGGGGTTGATGAATCTAGTGCCTCATGAATTCATGGCTTGGTATGTTTGGGTCGGGAAAGAACTATTCGGCCCTCTTTAGGGATTTGACGGGTCACCAATCAGGGGACCCGGGGGCACTAATTTAGACCCTATAGACGTGGATATCCCCAACGGTGCTGTCACTAATCCGAAGATGGACTCGGATCAAGAGTCAGACTCCAAGCCTGAGTCGTGGTACTATAACCTAGATGCGTAGGAGATATCACCTTTTGAGGTCGTTCTCGTAGTCTAAAGGTGCTAGGCTAACCCCAACACCTTTTTGACGAATTGAAAGGAACCCGCTTCATGAATGTGTATATGCTAAGCTTCTGGTGTATTAAAGCTAGTGTGTAAATGTTAATATATATAAGTGTGTTTTGATATGTGTTCTATGCTATCTCTCTTATAGTGAATGATTGGGTGGTGTTAATTCTACTTTCACTTGGGTATAATCGAAAAATAAAATGAATGGGTCAATGAAGCTTCTTGGGACTTTGCAATTAAATGACCAGAGGATAAGAAAGGATGCCGCGCATCCAAGGGTCGAGGTGTGACATCTTGCGTCTTATTGATATCAAAGCATGCTCATTACTTAGAGTGATAAGGTGCATTGACACTTTGAGATAGTTAGTTAGGAACACACGCTATGCTTATGAGTGCTGATTATTTTGTTGATTTATGGTTCTTGATTCCTAACTGTACTGTTAGGATTGTGGAACCACCTTTTCTTAGAATCCTGAAAGATGAATAATCCAGTCCTAAGAGTGCCTGCAGGATGAGCAACTCCAGGCTAAGTAGGTGCTAGAGGAAGGGCACAAAGGGATCACAGACTGGATAGGATTTTGCAAGCTCTAGAGGCAATTAGAAACTTGATGGGACAGCAAGCTCAAAATTAGACTGCCGCTATTGTCGCCACCTCTGCTCCCAATGATGCCCCTTTAGCTAGAGACGGGAATGGCGACCGGAGGATGTATAAGTTGAATTAGTTCATAAAGCAAAGCCACTGTAGTTCGTTGGAAAAGGTGATCTTGAGGCTATAGTCTCATGGATCAAGGAGTTGGAGAAGGCCTTCGCACTATTAAGGTGCACTAAGGAGGACAAAGTGAAATTGGTTATATACCAACTGCAAGGTAGCGCTAATGATTAGTGGGAATCCACTCGAATAAAGTTCTTTCCTAAGGCATAGCCCCGACTTAGGGTGCCTTCGTTGAAACGTTCAATAGAAAGTGTTTTTCCGAGTGTGTGCAAGAGCAGAAGATTGTGGAATTTCTACAACTCCACTAGAATCACCTGTTCGTCAGCTAGTACGAGGCCAAGTTTGTTGAGCTATCAAAGTGTGCACCTTAGATGATCGAGGACCAGATGGACAAAGTGTGGAGATTCCGAGATGGTCTAAAGCAAGAGATCCGTAGCCAACTTTTGCCCCGTACCAAATGTCGTTGTCAAAACTGAAGGAATTGAAGGTGCAAATGCAAGAGTTGCTTAATAAGGGATTTATTCGCCCTAGCACATTTCCATGAGGAGCATCAGTTTTGCTTGTGAAGAAGAAAGATGGGTTGTTTCCATTATGCATTGACTATCGACAACTCAATCAAATGACAATCAAGAACAAGTATCCATTGTCAAGGATCGATGATTTATGGATCAACTTCAAGGAGCTTCGGTATTCTCCAAGATAGACCAAAAGACAGGCTATCATCAGCTAAGAATCAAGAAGAAGGATATCTCAAAAACCACGTTTCGAATGCGATATGGCCACTACGAGTTTATGGTAATGCCGTTTAGATTAACCAATGCCCCAACTGCTTTCATGGACTTAGTAAACCGAGTGTTCAATATGTACTTGGATCAATTCATTATAGAGTGCATTGATGACATACTGGTGTACTTGAAGAGCCTAGAGGAGCATGAATAGCATTTGAATATGGTATTGCTGACCCTTCAAGAATGCACTTTACGCCAAGTTTAGTAAGTGCAAGTTTTGGCTCAATAAGGTAGCTTTTCTAGGTCACATAATAGTTGGCGAAGAAATTTCAATGGACCCGACAAAGATTGAGGCAATCATGAACTAGCCAAGGCCAACAATGGTGATTGAAGTTCGGAGTTTTCTAGGATTGGCTGGTTATTATCGGAGATTTGTGGAAAGATTCTCTGGAATTGCTATACCTCTAACGTGACTGCTAAAGAAAGAAGTGAAGTTCGAGTGGACAGATAAGTATGTGAAGAGTTTTCAAGAGCTCAAGCACAAGTTGGCTACTGCCCCAATATTGACGACATCGTCTAGTCTTTTTGGAGGTTATGAGATTTACAGTAACGTTTCGTATAAAGGACTAGGCTACGTCCTAATGCAATATGGACGAGTGGTAGTTTATGCATTTAGACAACTAAGGCCTCATGAGTAGAACTATCCAACGCACGACTTAGAATTGGTAGCAATCATCTTCACTTTGAAAATTTGGAGGCACTACTTGTGTTGAGAAAATTTTACAATCTACACCGACCATCAAAGCCTGAAGTATCTCTTTTCTAAAAAAGAGTTGAACATGAAACAGCGACGTTGGATGGAACTTCTCAAGGACTACAACTATGACGTCCTATATAATCCTAAAAAGGCCAACAAGGTAATAGGTGCACTCAGTCAAAAGTCAACTATTGTGCAAATGATGATTCAGGAATGGATTCTTCTCAAAGGAGTGCAAGATTTGAATTTTAGATTCGAGCTAAGCCACCTCTCTATTCTTATGGCTACTCTCTGAATAGAACCCAAAGTGCAAACTATAATTAAAGCACTATAGTCAATGAATTCTTCAATCCAAAGAATTCTACAAGAGAGTGCAGAAAAGAGGAAAACATATTTTCAAGTAGCAAAGGATGGGATATCAAAATTTCGAAGATAGTTATGTGTGCCCGACAATGCAAAGCTCAAGAGATTCTGGCAAAAGCTCACCGAAGCAACTACAACATACATCTAGGTAGCACGAGGATGTATAGGAATCTTCGATCGTATTATTAATGGAATGGCATGAAGACAAATGTCATTAAGCACGTGACCAAGTGCTTGACATGCCAACAAGTGAAATTGCAACACTGCAAACCTAGTGGACTACTACGATCCTTGCAAATCCCAGAATGGAAATGAGAGTATATCATGATGGACTTTGTGATGGGACTACCAAGGAGCTAGAGAAGTAACAATTCCATTTGGATCATAGTTGATGGACTAATTAAGTCAGCACACTTTATTGCGGTACGAAAAGACTTTGCCATGGACAGATAGGCTGAGCTATATGTGCGGCAAATAATTCATCTCCATGGAATGCCCATGAGGATCACTTCAATCGGGACCCCAAGTTCATGGAAGCATTTTGGAAAAGCCTACAGACTGCCATGAGAACAAAGTTACAGTTTAGCACAGCTTATCATCTGCAGACAGATGGTCAATTTGAGATGACCATTCAAACATTCAAGGATATGTTGCTGCTTGCGTCATGAATTACAAAAGAGGATAGGAAGATCAACTACACCCAGTCGAGTTTGCGTACAATAATAGCTACCAAAAGAGCATTAGAATGGCATCGTTCGAGGCATTATACGTTCATGCCTGTAAAACACAGGTCTGTTGGGACGAAGTTGGAGAAAGGAAGATTACTAGCCTTGAGCTAGTTCAACAGTTCGCAGATGTGGATAAGATTATAAGGGACAGGCTAAGAATAGTCCAGAGCTGCTGGAAAATCTGTGCGGATAAATGACGAAGGTCTTTGGAATTTCAAGTAGGTGATCTTATATTGCTTAAGGTGTCACTAACGAGAGGAACGTCACATTTTGACAATAAAAGAAAGCTAAGTCCCAATACATGGGACCTTTCAAGATTTTGAAACAAATAGGGACCTTGGCCTGCCGATTAGTATTGCCATCACTCTTGCTTAGGTTCATAATGTGTTTCACATATCCATGCTATGGAAGTATGAACTGGACTTGGCACATGTACTCAATTATGAGGAAATTGAAGTCGACGATAGAGTGTCGTATATTGAGTAGTCGATGTGGGTCATTGACAGAAAGAAGCAAGTGTGATGCGACAAGGTCATTCCCTTAGTCAAAGTTATTTGGCAACATCATGGTACCAAGGGAGCAACCTGAGAAAGTGAAGATGTGATGAGATGTCAGTATCCTTATCTATCCGAAGAGAAAAGTAATTCTACAATTTTCAAGGACAAAATTTCTTTAAAGGGGAGAAGTTATGACATCTTCAATATGACATGGATTTAGGGAGCGGAATTACGACAGTAATCGATGGACCATAGAAAGTTATGAATGACCACCTTAGGATGAAAACTCAATTTTTCATTGGCGGATCGTGAAATTTAGGAAAAGTGGAAATGGGTCGTGAACGAAGAGCCATGAAGACCCGAACCACAGACGGGCCAATTGGGCCTCACACCCCTATTAGTCAAACAAAAGGCCCACCAAGCCATCCAAGCCCATTCTTGAATTTTGGGAAGCATGCACTTTAAATTGGCCCATGTGCATGAATAGTAAATTGGATTATAGTTTAGTTAATTCCCATTTTGCTCCCATGCAAAAATGAGAGTGGCGCCCAAGGAAAGGAGAAGAGAGAAGAAGAAGACTACCTAGCTAGCATACCTAGCTCTAATCTCAGTTCTAGCACGTTGCCAATATCTTGCATTAAATGCCTTGGATAGGATGATCTTCATGAGGCATTATTGGCCATGCAAATGGCTTGGCGATGAGAAAATCAAGGGAATTGTATATTGAATCATTAATACTTGCTCAGTATCTCTCTCTCTCTCTCTTCCATACCATGGAAACCCCCCATACCTATTTCCTCTCTCAGCTCACCCTCTCGTCCCCACCGTCCACCACTGTCACTTAAGTAGCCAACCTCACCACCATGGTGTGCCATCGCTCGCCCTTGCCATGCCGTCTTGACACCTAGTCACCATTAACACCTCAAGTTCATGAGTCCCCATTCCCTTGCTGAACCACCACCACTCCTTGTTACCATCCACCGAACTGCGCCGCATGCCTCACCGAGTCACCACCATGCCAGACCATCGTCCACGCCATGGGTCGTCACCACCACCGCCGCTCACCGTCGAAGCTAGACCCAAGATTAATGATATTAGATTAAGTGATAAGTGGATTAGGATAATAGGCTATTTGAGAAGTGATAAGTGCTAATGATAAGCTATCATGATAAGTGATAAGTGCTAGTGATAAGCTATCATAATAAGTTATAAGCGTAAGTGATAAGCTATCATGATAAGTGATAGGTGCTAACGGTAAGCAATCATGATGAGTGATAAATGCTAGTGATAAGTTATTATGAATAGTGAATAATGAATTTGATAACTTATTAAAAGGTAATAAGTGCTTATTATATGTCAAAATTTAAATGTGATTGGTGCATTTTGTATTGCAATTTTAAATGTGATAAGTACTTATTAGATCCCAATATTTAGAATGGTAAGTGCTTATGAAATCCTCATTATGATAAGTGTTCATGTTATCCTATTTTAATAAATATAAGTGTTTGTAAAATGTTATTTTGAAAAGTCATGTGGTAAGTTGATAATTGAAATTATGGTGTGATATTATATGTTCCGAGAACGATGCATGATTATTTTGGTGGATAAATAATTATTGGGTGATCATGTGAAATTATTTCATGGCATTGTTGTGTGCTAAGTTAGCTAATATAAAATGTGTAAGTATTAAACACTCTTGCATTGGCTAATGAGAAAGATAAAAATTGGCTTGAGTGGCTGATGTGCTCATGTGATCACATAATGGCTCCATACTCGTATGATTATGAGGGACAATGACCAATGGATTTTGGATGCCCTGATGTCAATGAGACGCCGCTTGCAGATGGATTTCGGAATGAAGCTCCTCAATTGAAATGCTGTCTTTGAGTGAGGTCAAGACATTACCATGCCCGACGGGATGGTATGATGCCCATTTATGCCGGAAGACTACCGACTCGAGTGTCGGTCGTGGCCGAGAGCGGTCATAATAATTTGGAATTATGATTTCAAGGATAGCATGGTAGTATGGGATGCCATGCAATTCTCAAAACATTAAGCATGTGCATAGTGCATGAGTGCTGAATTTATATTTTGAGAAGAATGTTATGGCCTGCACACGTGTTACATGGATTTATATGAGCTGGATGAGATGCATGCATGAATTACATGGCATTTTAGTGGCTTATGTGGCATATGCATGCTCGATTAATCCTGCCTATGAATTGAGATGTGAATTTATATGCTTCTGTTAAGATTCGAGGAATGTAGGTTGAAATTAGATACCTTCATGTTATAGTTAAAGCAAAGCTTAGACTTTACTATTGATCTATCATCGACAATTATACCATATGTTTATGGTGTTTTTAAGGTGAAGTATCTCCCTACTTGAGGATTAAAGAGTTCACTTACTGGGTATATCTCACCCGTTGTTGTTTAAATGTTTTATGCCTTAAGTATGACTAACCCATTCTGCCATATATGTTTTAGGGTGCCTCAAGACACCAAGGTGACCTCCTATCTGGTGGAAGGGACGAACACTAGATACGAGTAGTATGTGACCACCGTTTGGTCGGATGAGGTGTTGATGAATTTGGTGTCCATAGATTAATGGCTTGGTATGTTTGGTTTAGGAGAAGCTATTTGGCCTTTGACGGCCCGCCGGGCGAGAGACTCGAGAGCGCTAATTGGGACCCCATGGACGTGGATGTCTCCAATGGTGTCGTCACTAATGTGGAGACAAACTCAGATCCAAAGTCACACCCGAGCCTGAGCCATGATATGAGTTTGGGACACTTGGAGTGCCATAACTTGGCATGGGAGGACACTTGAGTGCCATAACTTCGGAAAGGTACACTTAAGTGCCAATTTCGGAGTAAAGTGGAACACTTAAGTATCACTCCGGCCAAAATCCGGCCAAAATCCGGCCAAATGGGTGACATGGCAATTTTCTCAGGCGAGTTGGACACAAAACGACGCCGTTTTGCACGCTAACGTAGAGAGAAAATGCAAAAACAACGTCGTTTGTTGCCTTATATATAAATAATTCATATAAAAATTAATTAAATTAAATTAAAACTTAATTTTATTTAAAATATTCTAAAAATTACAAAACTTAAAATTAAAAAAATTTAAATTTAAAAAACTTAAAATTTACAAACTTAAAATTAAAAAAAAATTAAAATTTAAAAACATAAAATTTAAAAAATTAAAATCTAAAAACTTAAAATTAAAAAAAACTTAAAATTTAAAAAACTTAAAATTTAAAAAATAAAAATTTAAAATACTTAAAATTTAAAATACTTAAATTTTAAAAACTTAAAATTTTAAAAATTTAAAATTTTAAAAACTTAAAATTTAAAAAATTTAAAATTTTAAAAACTTAAAATTTAAAAAATTAAAATTAAAAAACTTAAAATTTAAAAACTTAAAATTTAAAAACTTAAAATTTTAAAAACTTAAAATTAAAACAAATTAAATTTAAAAAAATTAAAATTTAAAAAACTTAAAATTTAAAAAACTTAAAATTTAAAAACTTAAAATTTTAAAAAATTAATATTTTAAAAAATTAATATTAAAAAACTAAAATTAAAAAAAAACTTAAAATTAAAAAAAAAAAACTTAAAATTAAAAAAATTAAAATTAAAAAACCTAAAATTTAAAAAACTTAAAATTTAAAAATCTTAAAATTTATAAAAATTTAAATTTAGTAAACTTAAAATTAAAAAGAATTAAAATTGCCACCTCAGCCGCCCCCTTCGGGCCCCCTTTAAAAAAAAAATTAATTTTTTTTTAAATTTTAAGTTTTTTAAGTTTTTAATTTTTTTTAATTTTAGTTATTTTTATTTTAAGTTATTTTAATATTAAGTTTTTCAAATTTTAATTTTTTTAAGTTTTTATTTTATTTTTATAATTTTAAGTTTTTATAATTTTAAGTTTTTTAAATTTTAAGTTTATTATTTTTTTAATACTTTAAATAAAATTAATATTTAATTTAATTTAATTAATTTTTATATTAATTATTTATACATCGAGACAAAACGACGCTGTTTTTGCATTTTCTCGCCACGTCAAGATGCAAAACGGCGTCGTTTTGTGTCCAAGTCGTCGGAAAATTGTCACGTCACCCATTTGGCCGGATTTTCGCCAGAGTGGCACCTAAGTGTTCCATTTAACTGCGAAACTGGCACTTAAGTGTACATTTTCGAAGTTATGGCACCTAAGTGTCCTCTTGTGTCAAGTTATGGCACTTGGGCTGTTCTTCGCCGCCATGATACTATAACCTAGACACGTACTAGACGCATAAGGGATGCCACTTTTTTTTTAGTTTGCCTTCGTAGTATAGAGGTGCTAGGCTAGCCCCAACTCCCTTTTGACAAACTAGAAGGAACCCACTTCGCAGATGTGTATATGCTAAGCTTCTAGTGTATTAAAGTTAGTGTGTAAATGTTTATATATATATATATATATATATATATAATTGTGTTTTGATGTGTGTTCTATGCTATCCCTCTTATTATAAATAATTGGGTGGTGGTAATTATGCTTTTGCTTGCATATAATCAAAAGATAAAATGAATGGGTCGGCAACGTCTCCTGAGATGTCATAATTAAATGACCAAAAGATAGGAACAGATGCCAATCTTCCAAGGGTCAGGGTGTGACAAAAAGCAAAGATGTAGAAGCTTTGAGAGCGTTTTGGTCTACTCAGCCAAACTTCAACAACCACTTTGATGCAATATATAGCCCTCCAAATTTGATCAACACGTTGGAATCTTCATATAGGTCATGTAGTGCCTTGCCTGATGCTCTTGATATCCAAGGTTTTTTTTTTTTTTTTTTTTTTTGACAAGAAGAGCAACTATGTGGTTGGAAAAGGAGTTTTTGAAGTTTTGGGGCTACTCCAATGTTTTCTTTAAAGTATGAGATGGAGTCATCACCAATCAATTTAAAAGAATTAGGTTGATTGGAAACTAGGTATACATATGAAAGCATTGTTCATTTGCAAAAGCCAATGAAACTTGTAGTCCAAGGATTCATTTATGTGTGGGGAGGGGTTAAACTCCCACAACACTCTTTCGGTACCACATTTTCCAATTACATCCTTTAAATTAAATTCTCACATAATTCCTAACATTCTTGATGCTACTTATGACTTTTTTGGAGATGTAACCAGGGAAATTCCTTTGTCATTTTACGCCCTGGCCCCGCAATGACTTCATGTGCCATGTCCGTTTGTGTTTTGAAAGTATGCAATGACATGCAAAAGTATGCTTGAAAGTATTCTAGAAAAAATAAGATATTCGTAAGGCTTTGCTTCACTATTTTGGGGGCCTAATTTTGGGGGCCTTTAGGGTGCATTTGATAACCATTCTCTTCCGGAAAACAATTTATACTTAGAAATTATTCTTTTTAATTTTGTTCACTAGATGAGTTTCTAAACTTGTGAAGGCGTTTGATACTTGCACAAAATTTTTATTCTTGAAATAAAAATAAGTTTGGTACAACCCTTAAATTTTTTTTGTGCCTTAGAATTTCTTTTAATTTTTGAATACTTTTATTATATTTTTCTCTTGTTATTATATTTTTAACAATTTTTTAAATTTTAATATATTTTAATATATTTTTAAATTATTTTGTGCTCAAAAAACTTTTTAATATAATTTTAAATTTTTTGACACTTTTATTATATTTTTACGAGTTTCTTTTAATTTTCTAATATCCAAAAATTGATGAACCATATCTCACGCATGATATCGGGTTGGTCGATTTTAAGCTAAATCGCGAATCGAATCTTGGGCGTGAGATCAAATTGATGATTTTGCAAGTGATTGCGAGTCGGATTTCAGGCGTGAAAATTAGACTGACAATCCCCAATTTGAGAGGCTATTTCATGTCGGAATCTCAATCATGTATTTAAGGAATAATTCCACTAAAAACAAATAATAATACTAAAAATAATAAAATCAAAAATAAAATAAAATAAAAAATCTACCGAATTAGGATTTTAGCCTCCTAAACTAAGGTTAGCCGGCGGCTAGATGGGTCGTCGCAGCCGTGATGGTGGGTCGCCAGAGGTTCGGTGAGGGGCGGCAACAGATAGCAGGGAGTGAGCTATTATGACTGGTTTGCTTGGAGAGGCAGCCGGAGTCACCGGTGGCATAATAGGGGTGGCCAGTGCGGAGAACAACAGGAGTAGCTGCTGCGAGCGTCAGCGGTAGTCGGAATAGCAACCGTCGGGGCCTGGAGCAGCGATGACCGGCACCGGCGTTGGGTAAGCAGAAGTGGACGTGTCAGGGCGGACTCGCGGAGGTGGTGACTGGCAGAGGTGCAGAGCAAGCTGTTGAGGTGAACAGGAGCAGCGACGGTGTCAGGTGTTGCGGCGAGGGGGAACGGAGGCAGAGCAGTTGGCGGCTTCGCTAGGGCTCAGGCAGAGGGCTCGAGATCTATTGTAGGGCAATGGTGAGGAGACGTCAGGTCTCGCGAGCGGTGGAGGCAGGCGTGGCAGAGAGGACCCAGGATCTACTGCAGGGCGGCGGTGAGGAGGCATCGGGTCTCGCGAGTTGCTGACGACGCGAGGGAGAGGTGCTGTCTGCGAGCAGGGGCGCTGGGTTGTGTGGCGATGGCATAGGCATCCACAACGGGCCGTCGCAGGTGCTGGCGTCAAGTGGCAGCGACAATGGTGCTCAAAGACGTCGAGTGAAGCAACGATTGCAGAGGCTCGGTGACCGGCGAAGGGGTTTAGCAAGTGAAAGGGCTCTGGGAAAGGCTGGCAGAGTGGCGAGAGGTGCTGCAGGCGTCGGCAGGCTTCAGCGACGGGGCTGCACGTTGAGGGCGTAACCGGCTAAGCGGTGGTGATGCGGCAAGGGGGCAGTTTCGGCAGCAGGCAGATGGGAGCAGCGGAGAAGAAAGAAGAACAGTGTTCTTCTTTATGCTTTTTTTCTGCTGCTGCACACGTCTCCTCACGTTCCTCTCTCTACCGCCTGTATTTTTCTGCTTCTGCTTTTTCCCTTTTTCAATTCACTTTCGCTCTTTTCCCTTTGTTGATTTTTTGACTCAGAAGACAAATGAGGAAAACCCCCAAAAACCCGAAAAAAATGAAGAAAGCAATTTTTTCTCCTTTTGTCTTGAATTTTTTCACCTAGAAAACGAGAGAAAAGCCCCCTTTTTTCTTCATGAATTGTTGCCGTGTGTTTCTATTGTGTGGGAACCACGAAACCCTACGCGAGCAACCTATTTATAGGCCAAGGATTAAGGTTTTAATTTTTTTCAAATTGATATCCACGGAGATTTCTTTTCCAAACGTAATATTTGCTTTTCCAAACGCAATATTTGCTTTTGAATTCTCATAAAGATAAATCCGTAAAATCTCCCCGAGGATACGGGCTTGGGCCGATTTGCTCTCTTCATGAGCTTAGCCCAACTCATCAAATTAAAGTTGTGAACCATCAATTCAAACCCATCTGTCCCCGACCCATTGAATAAAAATGCAAATTAAAATAAATGCACCTAAATCTATATGATATGCAATTAATATTTTTTCAGGGATAAAACTAACCCTTAATTTTATGTAATAAATAAATGATCTGATTGCCAAAATTTAGGTGTCAACAGCTGCCCCTCTTTGAATGTGAACTCAAAGAGGTTGCCTTCAAAGACAAATTGAGACCTAAATTTTGACCATGCACATGCATTGAATGGCTTTTTTTGTTGGAATATGAATTCCCATTTTAAAATGCAATTTATATGATGCTTGGAAATTCTAATGCAAATGCATTATGCAAAAGGAAAGAACGTACCTACTTACCAATCAGTGTGGTAGAGCATCTTGAGACACATGATATATCCCCATTTACTCCACAAGTACCCAGTTTTCACTCAAGTTCCTTGAAAAGTCTAATAGGTAAGAAATTGAGACATCGAGATCGAGAAGAACATTCACATCCAAAGAAAGTGAAATGTTCAAAGAAAATAATTGAGACATCCGAGATCCAAACCGAGATGTCAAGATTTTTAAAAAACTCGAAATACCTAGATCTAGACTAAGGTATAATGAGAAAGATTGAAAAACATTCACATCCAGAGTGAAATGTTTCAATGAAAATAATCAAGACATCCGGGTCCAGACTGAGATGTCATGATTTTTGAAACTCAAAATGCCTAGATCCGGACTAAGGTATAACGAGAAAGATCGACAAAACATTCACATCCAGAGTGAAATGTTTAAATGAAAATAATCAAGACATCCGGGTCCAGATTGAGATGTCATGATTTTTGAAGCTCGAAATACCTAGATCCAGACTAAGGTATAACGAGAAAGATGGAAAAAACATTCACATCCACAGTAAATTGTTTAAATGAAAATAATCAAGACATCCGGGTCCAGACTGAGATGTCATGATTTTTTAAGCTCAAAATACCTAAATCCAAACTAAGGTATAATGAGAAAGGTTGAAAAAAAAATTCAAATCCACAGTGAAATGTTTAGACAAAAATAATTAAGACATCTGGGTCCAGATCGAGATGTCAAAATTTTTGAACTCAAAATACCTAGATCTAGACTAAGGTATAACGAGAAAGATTGAAAAAACATTCACATCTAAAGTGAAATGTTTAGACGAAAATAATTAAGACATTTGGGCCTAGACTAAGATGTCAAAATTTTTGAACTCAAAATACCTAGATCCAGACTAAGATATAACGAGAAAGATCGAAAAAACATTCACATCCAAAGTGAAATGTTTAGACGAAAATAATTAAGACATCCGAGTCCAGACTGAGATGTCAAAATTTTTCAACTCTAAATACCTAGATCCAAACTAAGGTACAACGAGAAAGATCGAAAAAACATTCACATCCAAAATGAAATGTTTAAATGAAACTAATCAAGACATCCGGGTCCAGACTAAGATGTCATGATTTTTGAAGCTCGAAATACCTAGATGCAGACTAAGATGTCAAAATTTTTGAACTCAAAATACCTAGATCTATACTAAGGTATAAAGAGAAAGATCGAAAAAACATTTACATCCAAAGTCAATTGTTTAGACGAAAACAATTAAGACATCCGGGCCTAGGCTGAGATGTCCAAATTTTTTAACTTGAAATACCTAGATCCAGACTAAGGTATAACGAGAAAAATTGGAAAAACATTTACATCCAAAGCGAAATGTTTAGATGAAAATAATCAAGACATCCGGGGTCCAGACTGAGATGTCATAATTTTTGAAGCGCGAAATACCTAGATCCAAACTAAGGTATAACGAGACAGGTCGAAAAAACATTCACATCCAAAGGGAAATGTTTAGACGAAAATAATTAAGGCATCAGGGTCCAGTTTGAGATGTCAAAATTTTTTAACTCGAAATACCTAGATCCAAACTAAGGTATAATAAAACAGGTTGAAAAACATTCACACCAAAGAGAAATGTTTAGACGAAAATAATTAAGACATCTGGGTCCAAATTGAGATGTCAAAAATTTTGAACTCAAAATACCTAGATCCAGACTAAGGTATCACGAGAAATATCGAAAAACTACTTTCCGAGGACCCGTACCTTTCTACGGTCGCCTAGTATAGCAGTGTTTGGTTGTATCTAAGACCCGTTCCTTTCTACGGTCGCCTTGACGAAAAAATTGATTTTTCAGGACCCGTACCTTTCTATGGTCACCTGAATGGGGAAATTGCTTTTCCAGGACCCGTATCTTTCTACGGTCGCCTATTAGAGGAATTAATGTTGTCTAGGACTCATACCTTTCTACGGTCGCCTAAATGGAGATTCACTTTCCATGACCCGTACCTTTCTACGGTCGCCCGAATAATAAATCATTTTCTAGGACCTGTACTTTTCTACGGTCATCTGAATGGGGAAATTGCTTTTCGAGAACTTGTACCTTTCTACGATTGCCTGTTAGAGCAATAAATATCGTCTAGGATCCGTACCTTTGTACGGTCGCCTAAACTAAGGTTTTGCTTGGCTAGGACTCGAACCTTTCTTCGGTCGCCCAGTGTTGCAACATAGATCATCTTACCAGGACCCGAACCTTTCTTCAGTCGCCTTAAAATGGAATACCCGTGGAATGACAAGTATTTAAGGTATGGATAGAGATATACTTACCTGGTAACATCTCTGTTCCTATGGGATATGTCTCCTGCAAAACATGGTTGTAGGAGAGGCAACATGCATTTATAATCACGGACATGCAATAATTCAAGTGAGGTTCATGCGTGATGATTTCCATCAATCTTGCATCACCTAATTTCCATTGGGAAAGACTTCAAAATAATATTCCAATCTAAACGCGTGAGTGTCATGGATGTGTCAAATGAGAGATCTTTCAGTTTGAAAGGATTTTTCACTCATCCTCATTAAAAATGGTCATTCATCTTGACCTTTGATGTAGGATTTTGACAATCATTCTATCTTACCATCATCATGCCAAACAAGGGTCTGAGCAATCTCGCAAGTGGTGCGACCTTACCAATCTGAGAGGTCTTTAACAGGGACCGTAATATAGGCTTGGTCAACGGCTTAACAAAGGAGACTCTTTGAGTCGAGGCTATTGAAAAATGACATTTCGCAATTATCTTGGGGTTTACAAGTCAAGAAACATACGAAATGAAGTAGAAATTATCTTACTCGCACTCATTCGAGTGATGCTCTCAAACATATGAACTTTTACGTTAATTCAAGTGCCATAATCTGAAGAGACTTTGCAAGGGACATAACGTAGGCTTGGTTCATGGGTTGAGAAGCGAAAGGATCATTAGGCTGAAAAAGTGTTTAAGAGGTCAAAGTTGGTGATCATCTTGACATCTCCAATTTTCTTCTTCACCGTTGAGGATTTTCTCCATAATCGAAACTCCATTGAGTGTAACATCTCAGCATTTGAGTTTTTAGTACCACCTTATTAGGGATATGACTTCAACTAATGTTTGACTTTTTCTTTTCTGGGCATTAGCCTTGCTTTTACCAGGCACATTGCTTTTTCATGTCCCTTTTTTTTTGCACTTACTTTCTTTGGACTTCCACAGCCTCCATCTTTTATCAGCATTGTAAACCATGCTACTTGAGTTGTTTGTTTTTCTTGCCTTACCCTAATGTAAAATGAATTCATAAGCTCAAGTGAGCTATGCAATGGATAAAGTGTATAGGATAGAAAAAGAATTGCTCTTCGTTGTCCTAAGGCACTTCAAATTATGGTACAAGTTACACTGCGAAAGCAATACTCGAAGATTCATGCAAGTGTGAGTAAGAAAATTCCAATCATTCATTTCAAATTTTGTCCCAATATGGGATGATCCTTGACAGGGGTAATTCAAAAGGTTCTTCATGTGTGTAGACTTAAAGGGCTAAATAATTGATATACCTGTAGTGTTTCGGGTAGAGGAAGAAATTGCCTCTTGTCATCTTGGTTGACGTACCCTTTGCGAGATCACCCTTTTTCCTTGCGGACATGGAATTTTTCCGCACAACTCACTGGGAATTAGTGTATGAAACAGTGTATGGAATAAGGATTGCCTTTCGTCATTCCAAAGTATCCCATTTGACACATTCAATTTATCTCACACAATTCATCAAGGAAAACATGCAAGATTTGTAACAAATTTGGACCATTGAATTTGCAACTCATTAAGGCAATTTATTCATCATCAAAATGCTTGTAGTTCAAAACATGACATGGCAAATTCTATCATGGGTAATACTTCTTGACAATATTAGAATTAACTGGAGTGGAAAACTCACGACCATCTATTTCTGCCAAGATCAAGGCACCTCCAGAAAGTACCTTCTTCACCATGTATGGGCCGCTGTAATTTGAAGCAAACTTGCCCCCAGGATCTTCAATCGGAGAATGATGGTCCTCTTTTATTTGCCCCAAATCTATTTTTCATTGTAAGTGCGCTCTAAGCCTATTGATCATGAATCAAGTTTATGATCATTGAATCTTGATATGCTATTTTCAGATGTCCCTTGTCCTAACAAGTTATAGAATTATGCTCTGAGACAAGAAGTAAATGAGTCAGACAAATAAACAGGTTTAATCTGCTACAAGCTTTGGGAAAATGTTTTTTTTTTTCTTTTTCATGAAATGTTCGTACAAGAAGGGAATTTCCTAAAAACAAAAAAAATAGACACCCTAGCAATACCCAAATTTCCTAGACATGAATTGAAAAACAAATTCTCCAAAGTTTTTTCAAATAATTCATTGCATGGTAATTTCCACATTTCATTTCTAATTAACAAAGTAATTACATCAATGATGGACGGACCAAAAGTAAGCAAATTGTATAGTATATGGATAGAAGACTTACTTCACCAATGAAAATCAATGGCAATCACACAGACATACACATGAGATGTGAGGCTTGATTTCTACTCTAGACAAGCTTAGCAAAGTGAAGCCACAAGGATGATCAGACTAGCCGCGGGCATGCGGACTACGTCGAGTCCTCATGACTTCGACTTAGTCAAAGAGCCGACTTGGGTTGTAGGCATGCGAATCGAGGTGGGTACTCATGAAATCAAAAAGGAATTCCGGGATCGAGATGGACGACTCGTATTGCGGGCATGCGGTCAAAGTGATATCCATCTCGATACCATCCTAGATAATCCTATGTGGCCTAAGTCCGGTGGCGGGTTGTGTGTGCTAGAGTGTAGTGCAAATGTAAGGCACGCACAACAGTTTATATCAAGCAACACTTTATAGTTTAAAGGTAAACCATACATTCCTAACTCCAACCTGCAAGGCAAAGGTTGGCAATGACTTCCCCTTATACCTCCCAATCTGCAAGAACATTTAACACCTTAAATGTTAGGGACGTACATGGGATCCTCGCTGCCAAGAAAAATTTTTTCAAAAGAAGAGAAAATTGGCCTAAGTCCACTAAGAGTTTTAACTCAAGTCCCCACCGGAGTCACCAAGCTGTCGCAACCAAATTTTTGGGTGAACCATCATGGGTTTGGCTAATGAATTATTAAGCCTAGACTTAACTCGGGCTCTCCCAAGCCCATACCAATTCGCGACTCAGGTTCCAGTTTGTAACACGCAAATGATTTTTTTTTTCAATTAGGAGTCACCACTAATCTATTTTTGGTGAGTCAATTAGAAACCCAAATAAAGTAACGGGAGATTTACTTTACTCCTACGAACCAGAGATTTATGAGTTCGAGGACTTGATTACGCTAGATTTCTCTAACGCCCTTTCGGCACCTTTCTCTTTTATTTTGAAAAAATGTCTTGCAGGCAATTTGATATAATTTTAATTTACTTCCCTAACATGTGAGGTGATCATGCAGGTGCGCAAACCACCAATTTAACATCCAGATGAAGCAGTGAATAAATTGCAGGACTTACCTCATAGCAACGAAAGCATCTGTAATGTTAAATCGGAATTCACATCGACAATCCTAAATATGATTTCTAATTAACACGCAATCACTCAATTTTTTTTTTTCATTTTATTTAATGAAGATCATGCTTAAGCAATGCTACTAATCTAACATGACATGACATGACATAGCAACATGACCTAAGCTATATGACGAAAGTGAAATATGAGCATGCAGCCTATCCTAAAGAATGAAATTGATTTATTCTAAGACAATTTTTGGTATTTTCCATGAAATTCGAGATTAGAAAATAACAAAAATTATCTATCCAAATTAAAATATCATCCAACTTATATTAAGATTCATATTAGGTCAAATCTTAATTTAAACTAGAATGTTATTCCTAACCTAAAATGCAATCTATCTAGGAAAGAAAAGTATCTAAACTTAAAAAAAACATGCAATCTTATCATAATATGCAATGACGTGCAAAGAATTCCCTAATTCTAGTTTTTTTCTTTTTTTTTCTTTTATGAAATTTGAAATTAAAATTGCCAAATAATTAAACGTGCAATTTAAATTTTTAAAAAAACTAACATCCTAAATGAATGCATTTTTTGGATTTTTTATTTAAAAATTCGAAATAAGATTGAAATTCTAAATATGCAAGCTAACCCTAAGACGAGGAATATTCTAAACGAACCTAATCCTAATTCAAATTTTTTTGAATTTTTTTCCTTTTTACGAAAACAAAATCGACTCAATCCACACAACGGCAAATCAAAGCAAGATAAGATTGATATCCAAAAATTGACGAATCATATCTCACGCATGAGATCGGGTTGGTTGATTTTAAGCTAAATCGCGAATCGAATCTCGGGCGTGAGATCGGATTGACGATTTTGCAAGCGATTGCAAGTCGGATTTCGAGCGCGAAAATCGGACTGACAATCCCCAATTTGAGAGGCTATTTCATGTCCGAATCTCAATCATATATTTAAGGAATAATTCCACTAAAAATAATAATAATAAAAAATAATAAAGTGAAAAATAAAATAAAATAAAAAATCTACTGAATTAGGATTTTAGCCTCCTAAACTAAGGTTAGCCGGCGGCTAGATGGGTCGCCGCAGCCGTGATGGTGGGTCGCCGGAGCTCCAGTGAGGGGCAGCAACAGGCGGCAAGGAGTGAGCTGCTGTGACCGATTCGCTCAGAGAGGAAGTCGGAGTCACCTATGGAACGGCAAGGGCGGCCGACGCGGAGAACAACAGGGCGGCTGTTATGGGCGTTAGCAGTAGGCGGAACAGCAACCGTTAGGGCCCGGAGTAGCAGTGACTGGCATCGGCGTCGGGTAAGCGGAAGCGGGCATGTCAGGGCGGACTTGCGGAGGCGGTGACTGGTAGAGGTGTGGAGCAAGCTGTTGAGGCGAATAGGAGCAGCGACAACGTCAGGTGTCACAGCGAGGGGGTGACGAAGGCAGAGCAGGCGGCTTCACTCGGGCTTGGGCAAAGGGCTCGGGATCTGCTGCAAGGCGGCGGTGAGGAGATGTCGGGTCGCGCAGGCGGTGGAGGCAGGCGCGGTAGAGAGGACCCGAGAGTTGCTGTAGGGCGACGGTGAGGAGGCGTCGGGTCTCGCAACGTTCTGATGACACGAGGGAGCGGTGGTATCTGCCAGCAGGGGCGATGGGTCGTGCGAGGATGGCGTAAGCGTCCACAACGGGTCATCATGGGTGTTGGCGTCAAGTAGCATCGATAGTGGTGCTCGAAGGCGGCGAGCGAAGTGGCAGTGGCAGAGGCTCGGTGACCAGCGAGGGGGTTCAGCAAGCGAAGGGGCTCTAGCGAAGGCTGGCAGAGCGACGAGAGGGGTTACAGGCATCGGCGGGCTTTGATGATGGGGCTGCATGTTGAGGGCGCAACTGGTGAAGCGGCGGTGACGTGGCAACGGGGCGGTTTCAGCAGCAGGCAGATGGGAGCAGCGAAGAAGAAAGAAGAACATTGTTCTTCTTTATGCTTTGTTTTTGCTGCTGCACACGTGTCCTCACGTTCCTCTCTCTGCTGCCTATATTTTGCTACTTCTGCCTTTCCCTTTTTCACGTCACTTTTCCCTCTTTTCCCTTTGCTGACTTTTTGATTTAGAAGACAAACGAGGAAAACCCCCAAAAATCCTAAAAAACGAAGAAAGCAATTTTTTCTCTTTTTGTCTTGAATTTTTTCACCAAGAGAACGAGAGAAAAGCCCCCTTTTTTCTTCATGAATTGTGATCGTGTGTTTCTATTGTGTGGCCCCCATGAAACACTACGTGAGCAACCTATTTGTAGGCCAATGATTAAGGTTTTAATTTTTTTCAAATTCATTTCCACGGAGATTTCTTTTCCAAACGCAATATTTGCTTTTGAATTCTCATAAAGATAAATCTATAAAATTTCCCCGAGGATATGGGCTTGGGTCGATTTGCTCTCTTCATGGGCTTAGCCCAATTCATCAAATTAAAGTTCTAAACCATCAATTCGAACCCATCTGTCCCCAACCCATTGCAAAAAATGCAAATTAAAATAAATGCATCTAAATCTATATGCTATGCAATCAATATTTTTCAGGGATAAAACTAACCCTTAATTTTATGCAATAAATAAATGATCGGATTGCCAAAATTTAAGTGTCAACAGTCCGGTTGTGAATTGAATTCGAGTCGATCCCAACACGCAAAATGAGCCATGAACTCATTTGAACTTCCGAGTCCAAGCCTGCACGAGCCTAGCTCCCTTCTTGGGCTTGACCAATAGGGAAATATGCGACAGACTTACCTAGCCAGCACAAGCGAAAAGGAATTTTGTTGCGGCTGTGGAAAGTAAGAAGAGAAAAAAGAAGAAGAAGAAAGGAAATAAAATCAAGCACTTTTTATGTTAGTTCGTATTTGATTGTTCCTCGCGTTTCAGTAAGCATAAACATGGAAATAGTAAAAAATCCGCATGACTGACGTTGTTCAATTTGCACACTAATCTTATTTCCGTTCAGATCAGGACCAGTGTAGAAAAAAATAAATTTGTTGATTTTTAATTAATAGTTAAATTTGGCAATTAGTATAGATGTATTCAGCCACCGTTGATTTTTGCATAGTGTGGAATAGTTTCGCCGTGAGTCATAGCATTATATCGCTTTAGCTTTCTTACTGCATTTTCATTAAAAAAAAAAGTATACATACACGTCTAATAGTGTATTTTAGGAATCATGCATATTCATAAATAGATTTTGTTTTCCTAACATTGCATTGCACTTTAGATTGCATTAACTAGATTTTACTTGTAGATGCAATAGTTCGTTTTAGGAAAGTAGTTTATATAGTATATATTCATGAAGTATCATTTATTTACTTTCCAGTTTTGAGCCATAGTTTATTTTGGAAATTTTACATTGAATTTCTAATTATAGCTTAAGGGATCCTGTCCAAGACTTAATAACAAGGCTTTGTATTTTTTTTTTCTTCTAGATACGACTCGAGTTCTTTATTTTACTTCCTTTTATTTGCTTTATATGTTCTGGTATTATTGGGCTTTATATGTGTTTGCTTGAGTGAATTTATGCAAGATCGCCTGCCTTGCTCAACCTTGAGAATAAAATGGGTAACTAAGATTGGGAAGACTACATGAATACTTGTTTCCATAAAAAGAGAAAAAAATACCAAATCGGGCATTAGATACATCCAGCCTAAACAAGACGGGCTCCTGCGTTTTACTTGACACCTAATCGCTTCATAAGAAATTAGTTGTGAATCTTAATAAGATAACCAAGTTGAGATGGTCGTGCCAAGAGCAAGTGTCACCTTGCAAGAGGGACCATTTGCACTTGTTTGCTAACCCAACAACTTCCTCAAGGATCTTGCCCAGGAAGGGTTGCGACATAGAATTTGGTTTTTCCTTCATGAAATTACAAATGATGAAGAGATAAAATAAAAGAATAAAGAACGATTAAGTGGAATCAAGCAGCAAAAAATGGTTTGGCTTGGTTTGATCTTGACTATAATATGGTTTAATTTGGTTTCACTTTTTTTCAAACCATAATTTTTGTTAAAAATAAGACAAGTGATCGAATAAAATGCACAAAATAAGAAAATAAATTGGATACCAAATTTATATAGTTCGGTCATGTGACCTACGTCCACAAGGAAATGAGCATACAGTTCTATTATGGATGAAACGATGTAGTGGATATTACAATCATACTCGAATCACTTAGATACTCTTGGTGTTTTTCATCTCTAAAATATAACTAATAAATCTGTCTTTAACCCTCATAAGTTTTTTCAAAATAATTTCTCAATCTCATACAAGAATTACAATCATATTAATAAAAGATTTAATCGGATTCATTTTTGTAATTTCATGAAGAAAACCTTTCCGAATCAAACCCTTAAGAGGAAATTTTTATTCTCCTCAGAGCTCTCATCTCTTCGAATTTAAAGAGAAAACTCACTAGAAGCAAATAAAGAAGAAGAAAGGAAACAATGAGTGGCCATCATTAAAGGACACCATTATTTGCAACTTTCTTCGTCGTTTTCCTTGCCCTTTTGTCCCATCATCAATCTCTCTTTTCCTTTTCTTCAGCTGAGCAAAGCTCTCTCTTATGGTCGAGACCATCGTGGTCTCCCTTTCTTTCCATGCTCAAAGCAACACCATGATGTGATGGTATCATTGCCATGGACAGGCCATCATTGCATTTCCTCTCACCACTCTTGAATTGAGGTCGAGCGTCCATAATTCGCGTCCGGTCTGATTTGATGGGCCCCCGGGTGGAGATATGTTTCGACATTTATATAATTTGGCTTGGCCGATGGCAGAAACTACCCCATGCTCACATTCTTATGAATTCTCAATAAGGAAATAGGTGTTGTAAAAGATTTGCTTTTTAATATAAAGGCACATTTATGACTATTTGAGTTGTTAAAGGCAATTTATTATGATAAAAGGTAAGCCTTTAAGGCCAAGAGATCAAAACAAATATTTTATAGTGAGTACTAAGTATATGAACTCCAAAGAAAATGGGCCTGTGAAAGGTACACTTTCATAATTGTCCTCCATCTCATTTTTTTCTAAAGCCATCAACTTTATTGACTATAAATTCAAAGTTGCAGCTACTTCAAAGTTGTCTGTCCGTAACTTTCCATTAAAATCTCGTGAGCCACTCAGAAACATCCAAAATGATGTCTCTCACTAACGAAATTGGCATCCGGATTCGGTCGTTCAAATCAAGAATTTCATCATATATCCTTTTCTCATTTTCTAATGAAACGCACTTGCTCTTCCTTTGTAAATTTCTGAGTGAGGATTATCTCGTGAAGAAGCTTTTCCCATTAAGAATGGAATAAAACTCTTCCCAATAATGAATGTAATGTTATTGTCTCTAAAATGTGCAATCAAAAGAATGACTGAAATTTGACAAACAACATTGCGCATTCAAAATGAATATTGTGGGAAATCCAATCTCAATAATGTAGGAAAATCTTCTAATATCCCCAGTCCCATGTGTCATAATGAGAATGATTCTTTAGGAATATTTTATTATATTGCATTTAAACAGATAAATTGCGATTTTTTATTATAAATATGTTTCACCATAGATATAATTATAGAATAATCATAAATGATTTGAACGTTTGAAAATCAGATTTTTTTTTTAATTGAAAAGTTCAAAGGCACCAAGAATAAACGCAAAAGAAATTGGGCCTCTGAATACACATCCATAATTGTCCTCCATCTCTCTCTCTCTTTTTTCTTTTTTTAAGTCATCAACTTTACTCACTATAAATTAAAGGCGGCAACTGCTGTGAAGCTGTTTGTTGTGAACTTCTAATTAAATCGTGAGTCATGCAATACAAACGTCCAAAATGATGCCTCTCACTAATGAAAGTGGCATCAGAGTTTGGGCGGTCAAATCAAGAATTTCATCATATCTCATAAGAAGCATCCTTTTCTCCTTTGTAATATAACGCACTTTTTCTTCTTTTGTAAATTTATGAAGGAGGATGATGGGTGTGTTTGGGAACCACTTTCCAAGTATCTTTGGGGGCTAAAGGCTTTTGGGCCAAATATTTAGTGTTTCGCAAGGATTTTTTTACTTGCCTTTGCAAAAGGCCAACCTTCTCAAAGCTGAAAGCCCAAGGTAGGTTGGAGGCTGTCTTGGGCTTTTTCAGCATGCTGACTTGGAGGGTTAATAAAAATTTTCGTTCGAAATTGTCCTAGTTAATTTTTCGTTTTTCCGGCTTTACCCCAACAACTGTTCATCATCTTCATCTTCCGCTTCTCTCTGCAGATCTACGCGACCAGCATCTACGCGTGGTCACCGGCGAAGTGTAGGTGGTTCGGCGAAAGGCAGGTGGTCCGACTAGGGTCCCACGACCCTTCGACAGGGGTCGCCGCGCGGAGGACGCCGGAAACCCAGATCGCGTGCAGATTTGGTCACGTGGATCTGGGTCACGGCAACCAGATCGTGGGCGCTGATGACCCTCGTGGTGCGGTGGGTAGTGGAATGGCGCGGCGAGGGTCGCGGCGACCCGGATCTCGCGATCAGGGTCGCCGTGACCAGATCGAGCGGCACCAGATACCTCTGCACATAGGTCGCAGCGCGGCGGGTTGCGCGACCTTCTGGCGAGGGCCACAACAACCCAGATCATGAGGAGGAGTTCGGGTTGGATTGGGGGACTTCCGGTTAGAGCGAGGGCTTGGAGGCGCAGGACAACATGGCGGCGGGGGCGGCAGCGATTGGACAGATCGAACGGAAAAAGTGTGGAGAGAGAGAGAGAGATGGCGGAAGAGGATGAAGATGAAGATGGAGATGGAGATGGAGATGGAGATGGTGGGGAGACAGCATCGGAGGACGTGGGCGGACCGCGTACGAGAGAGAGAGAGAGAGGAGAAATGCATAAAGAAATGAAAAGGAGTTCCCAGCTGCTTTAAATGCGCACAAATTGCAGAATTTCCTTTCGAGGCGTGAACCGGCAACAGTGGATGCGGAAAATGTCGGCATTCCGAGATAATTGAATAGAAGGGCATAAAAACACGGTGCAAAACTAGGCCATTGACCTAAAACGAAAGACCAGATGCCCTGCCAGTTGGTCAATCTTAAGATTAGTTCTGAACGTGGGCGATTGAGAATTTCCAAGATTTTAAAAGGTCGATAGCAAAATTTCAACGGGGCCATCGATGAGATTCCGGGGTGGAAAAATTCGACCGTGGCTGCTATGTGGGACACGACGAGCGACTTTCTAAATTTTAACTTCTCAATAGATGGAAATAAGATCCCTTTTTAAGTTCAAGCAGTGTGATTCCGCACTCGTGTGCCGAAGAGAAGGAGAGAGAACTTTGGGCCAAGTCGTCGGCGAGGAGAAAATTGAAAAAAGAAGCGAAAAAAAAAAGAAGAACAAGAAGGAATTAAAAGAGAAGGCAAGCAGTTGGACCCCGAGTCAACTCGGTCCGAGTCGTCGCGGGATCAAAGAATAAAGAAAAGAAAATAATAGTGGGGAAGGGGAAAGGCCAAAAAAAAAAAAAAAAAAAAAGAAAGCCAAATCGTCCAAAAAGTGCAAAAATATATATAAAAAAAGGTCATTGAATTTGTTAATATATCTCTTTTTATATATATATATCTTAGAGCAAAAATATTTTTAAAAAATCATTATTTTTGTTTTCAATTTTAAAAAATAAAAAATAAAAACTTAAATTGGTCGCGCTAAAGGATTGGCCAAATATGTGTTTACCAAACAGCATTTCCCCAAAATTGCTTCTCAATGCGCTTTTCAATTATAGTTTACCCAACAGTTTTTGCATTTTATCAAAACCCTTTAGACCAAAGGTCTTTGCATTTCCTTAAAGGCTTTTCCCAAAAACTTTCTCAAACGCACCCGATGTGGTGGAGAAGCTTTTCACGTTAAGAATTTAGTAAAAGCTCTTCCTATTAATGAATGTAATGTTATTATTACTAAAATGTCCGATTCAAAAGAATAGCCGAAATCTGACGAACAATGGGCCGCGCACTGAACATAACAAACTTAAAACTTTTTTGGACGCATGCCTTGGACGACGGCTCTCCTTTGGCCAATTACTGCACTCTTTCAAAAGGCATTGTCAGCACACTACCGTTAGCTCTCGAAGCAGTAGGTCCGAAAACTAATTGTCCAATAACATCGATTTCCACATGCCTAAAACCTTTCGGATATATTAAAGTTGTATGTAGCATGCGTGATTGATTAAAAAGTAAAAATGTAATTTCAATTAATGGCATTTTGGTGATATGGTATCGGACGATCTTCTAATTTACTTAAAAAGTAAGCACTAACGCTTTTTATTTATTCCAATCATTTGAGGCAATGGGTTAAAAGCATAGGATGTACATGCTCATAGCGTTTCCATAAGATATTGCTAAGTTGTATAAAGTAATCGAAGATGACCATACTTATGATATCCGATTGCTATGTCTTTGGAAGGATTGTTGTTTTATACATATCTGTGCAAAGTTGGGTTCGTATAAACCATCATGAATGCATTATGTGTATTTTGAATGCTATTCTTCAAGCAACATTTTGTTCAGATTTGATCACGATGTCCTTTACTCATTACCCCAGAGTATCTCGCTAGCCATCCTTGATGGAACTAACTTAATGCACGTGGATGCAGGGATTTGCATGTATAAATCGGTGTTAGTTTAGTCAAGTGATTTGGAATACTAGTGTTATAAATGAGATAAAATAAATTTAGACAAGTCATCCGCTTAAAGACTTCGTACAGTATGCCAATTTAGTCAACATGTCAAAGCAACTAATAATGATGATGATGATTTAAAAAAAAAAAAAAGCAACTAATAAAGCCACGAAAAACATATATAAATAAAACAAGCCAAAAAATAAATTCGAAGGATAATATTTATAATGATTTTCAATTTCTAATGAAATATTTATTAAGAGATGAAAATTGAAAATGATTTATGTAAAATTATGCTAACTAAAAAGTATTTCGCTAGTGAAAATCCATGTCAAATCATGCAAAACAGACTTATTTAATATGTCAAGATTGTAGTTACAAATTTATGATTTTCTTGATATGTTGCGTCCAAACCTAAATTAATAAAATATATGCGACCACAAAATCATGGAAAATGAAGGAAGCAAGGTAAAGGTACACACGGGGTGGCGCGATTCAATGGAGAAAATGGCAATAAAAGAACATCACTATGCACTGTTAGAGGGATCTTAGAAGAAACGGGTCATGTAGATTGCATTGAATATTGTTCTTATGATCGGAGTTAATGTTAAGCGGGTGATGGGACAAATTCTTTCATCAATTACGGGTTTAAGCTTACAAATATTAATCGATATCTTAAGAAAATAAAATATACTTTTTCATGCATTTATTCATGAATGCCTAATGCTATTGAATATCTATTAGCTTCGTTTCACTTTTCTCCAAACCATATTCCTTTTTGAAAAAAAAACAACAATCGAATAAAATGCACAAAATCATAAAATGAATAGAATACTATATTACATGATTCAATCATGTGATCTGCGGGTACGGGGAGAGCAACCCAAGATTCCATTATCGATCGAAGGATATAATGAAAGTTATAATCACACTCGAGTCATTGAAATACTCTTGATGTTTATCAGCTTCTAATTACATTGAATAATTCACACAATGCTTAACATTTAAAATTTCTCTCTCGTAAAGAAATGACACAAATATTAACAAAAGATTTAATCAGCTTCAAAACAGAAATATTTGATGTGATCAGGAGGAACTCTCGGCACGCTTTGCAATATGCTCTGTGCACCCTTCAAAGCCCTCTCCGACATTAAGAGCTCTTCCTCTTGGTGTTTAAAGAGGAAATTGAGCAGAACCAAACAAAGAAGAAAGGAAACAACTAGTGGCCTATTGGATGTATGCCCTAAAGCTACTATGTAATAGTTACATGTTAGGGATTTCAGTTGTACTATCATTATTATTATTTAATTAATGACAATGACGTATTCATTCATTTGTCCAATTATTTTCAATTTATGAAATAAGATCAGTTGCAACTAGACCTATTCTTGAGACGTTAAGAATATACGTGACGGGTTCATAGTTAGACTAAATCTTTAAATCGTTCTCGGTCGATGGATTATTGAGCGGATATTAATAATCCTGTTGAGACTGGTGTGTTCATAACTTCACCATTAAGTATTGGATATTTAAGGGAATGATGAGTCACAAGTCATTGGGTATTGTGATACCCGAGTTAAGAACACGAGTGTTTGTATTAGACAAGTTCACTTAACATGACGCATATGGAACGATTCGCAACATGGAAGCTTTCAATGTGATCAATGTCTAATTGTTCATGCTTTGGTCTTGTGTAAATAATCCTTAAACTCGAGGCACAGTGTTAACTTGCGTGTCGAACAACTATGATTCATGGGTGCACATAATGCCAGGTCGTTGATCTGTCTTTATAATTGATGGTCATAGTTTGTTCATATATGAAGTTGCATGTGTACGCAATATGGAATCTATCTCCTTGTTATATGCAATGTATAATGATGATGCTATATGCAATCTGATTATGACAATGCATTGAAATCCTCGGCTGGGATTGTAATCGAGAATAAATTGTTTATGTCTCGAATAAAATACATGTCAATTAGATTTGTGTATGTGATCGAATTGGTGACTTGACAAATATTCCACGGCCTTTGTTTTATTGGGATATAGTAAGACAAAGGGATTGAATTACACCGTAGCCAAAATTGGCAGGTTCATTATATTCTTAAAGCATTCACACTATTTGGGTAGCCATGACATATTGCTAGATATCAATAATAACTTGTAGAACCCAAAGATTAATTTGGACAATTAATTCTTTTTGGAGTACTAATATGTTAGTATAAGTCTTACTAACAACTTAGTGATGAACCTAAGAATGTCACACACCATAAACATTTAGGATAACGTGGAACAAGAGAGAAATAATGCTGCAAATGTGTTTGCAATTACTGCAATTGAATTGAGTCGACTTGAAATTAAATTAAATGAGATTTAATTCAATTTGTATTATAGTCACGAGCCTACTTGCATATGATGCACTTGCATGCCTAAAGTGAATATATGTTAATGTATTCCAAATGTACATATAAAAATTATGTCCTTTTTAATTTTTTTTTTAAGGGGATTAATTAATTAATTAATTATTCATTTAATTAATTAATTAATCAATGTGCATTTTTATTTTTGTATTTGGGAAGCTTCATGCGTGAACGATTGACCGTTCATGCATGATATGCACGAAGAATCGTGCGATCGTGCTTGTGGATCAGCGACGGTTGCTCCTCGATCAGCAACCATGGCTGATTGAAGAGAGTTTTAAACGTGCGGCAAAAAGAGAGTTAAGTAATGGTTGCTAAACATATAGAGAAAAAAAAAAAAAAAGGGCGTGCGTGTCCTTGTGTATTTGCACACGAGAAAGAAAAAGGGTGTGCATGTTCTTGTGTATTCGTACACGAGAAAGAAAATGGATTCTCTCATTTGGGCCGTGGCTAAAAACATCAAGGATACGGGGATTGTCTCCACGAGATTGCGAGCACGATCATAGTGGTGATTATCCGAAAGTTCTCTCTTCCATTTGACGTCTATTGGTGATGTGTCTGAACTAGAGGTCCGACGTTTGTGGGGCTCGGGTGAAGAACATCCGAACCAATTCATTTAAAGCACGCTTTGAGAGGTAATTCATTTAACTCCTTTTATATTCAGATTTTTATTAAAACACACGAACAACGCATTCGGAGAATAATGTATAATAAATCATTTTTGTTTTCGATGTATTTTTGTTAATTTTACCTATACATGATTCATGAAACCCCAACATGGCCAACATGAAAAGACACCGTCCATGCAACTTTCTTCGTCTTCTTCCCTTTCGGACCATATCGGCAATGGCCATCATTAATCTGGTTTTCCCTTTCTTCAGCTAAGCAAAGCTGTCGATTATGGTCAAGACCATCATGATTTCTCTTTCTTTCCTTCGTGCTCAAAGAGACACCACGATGGAGTGGCTATTGGGTTTCATGAATCATGTATAGGTAAAATTAACAAAAAGAACACAGCGGAAACAAAAATGATATATTTTATACATGATTCTCCAAAGGTGTTGTTCGTGTGTTTTAATCAAAAATCTGAATATAAAAAGGAAGTTACACAAATTACCTCTCGAAGCGTGTTTTATAAGAATTGGTTTGGATGTTCTACAGTTTGGGCCTCACAAACGTCGGATCTCTAGTTCAGACACACCAACAATGGACGTCAAATGGAAGAGAGAACTTTCGGATAATTACAACTATGATCGTGCTAGCAATCTCGTGAAGACAATTTGCCGTATCCTCAATTATTTAAGTCACGGCCTGAATGAGAGAGAATCCCTCTTCTTTCTCACATTTCGAAAACATAAGAACACGCACACACCTTTCTCTCTATTTTCAACAACACTTAGTTAATTCGCAAAACCAACATTTTTAAATAAACATATAAACCGATGAGCAGTTTGCTCATGCACGACCGCTCATGCACAATCTTATGCATGTGCACGAATTCGTGCACAAGCACGAAGCTTCATATCTTTTTTTTTAGTTATTATTATTAAAAAAGAAACAGACATAGATTAATTAATTAATTAAATGAATAAATAAATAATTAATCAATCCCCTTAAAAATAAAAAGAACATAATCTTTATATGCACATTTGGAATACATTACTATGTATTCACTTTGGGCATGCAAGTGCATTATATGCAAGTAGGCTCGTGACTATAATACAAATTAAATTAAATCTCATTTAATTTAATTTCATATCGACTCAATTCGATTGCAGTAATTGCAAACACATTTGCAACATCATTTCTCTCTTGTCCCACGTTATCCTAATTGTTTATGGTGTGTGACATCCTAAGGTTCATCACTAAGTTGGTAGTAAGACTTGTACTAACACATTAGTACTCCCAAAAGAATTAATTGTCCCGATTAATCTTTAGGTCCTACAAGCCATGATTGACATTTAGCAATATGACATGGCAACCTAGATAGTGTGAATGTTTTAAGAACATAATGAACCTGTCAACTTTGGCTATATCGTAATTTAATCCATCTGTCTTACTATGTCCCGATCAAATAAAGACCATTGAATATTTGTCAAGTCACCAATTTGATCATATATACAAATCTAATTGACATGCATTTTATTCGAGACATAAACAATTTATTCTCGGTTACAACCCCGGCCGAGGATTTCAATGCATTGTCATAATTAGATCGCATAGGACATCATTATTATACTTTGCATGTAATAAGGAGACAGATTCCATATTGCGCACACGTGCAACTTCGTATATGAACAAAATATGACCATCAAGTACAAAGATGGATCAACGACCCGGCATTACGTGCATTTGTGAACCATAGTTGTTCGACACACAAGTTAACACTATGCCTCAAGTCTAAGGATTATTTACACAAGACCAAAGCATGAACAATTAGACATTGACCACGCTAAAAGCTTCGATGTCGCTAATCGTTCCATATGCGTCACGTTTAGTGAACTTGTCTAATACAAACACTTGTGTTCTTAACTCAGGCATCGCAATACCTAATGACTTGTGACTCATCATTCCCTTAAGTATCCAATACTTAATGGTGAACTTATGAACACACCGGTCTGGACAGGATTATTAATATCCACTCAATAATCCATCGACTGGGAACGATTTAAAGATTCAGTCTTACTATGAACTCGTCACATATATTCTTAACGTCTCAAGAATAGGTCTAGTGGCAATTGATCTTATGGAATCATTCATAACTATAAAATAATTGGACAAATGAATGAATATGTCATTGCCATTAATTAAATAATAATAATAATGATAGTACAACTGAAATCCCTAATATGTAACTATTACATAGTAGCTTTAGGGCATACATCCAACAATCTCCCACTTGCGCTAAAGCCAACTTGTCAGGTACCTCAAACGCATTTTGTCAATATGCCTTTCAAAAGAAGACTGAGGTAAGGCCTTAGTGAAGGGATCTGCCACATTTTCTAATGAGACAATTTTCTACAAGGCGATATCACCTCTCCCAACAATTTCTCTAATGAGATGGAAGCGTCTCTCAATGTGCTTGGACTTTTGGTGAGACCTTGGTTCCTTAGCTTGAGCTATCGCCCCATTGTTGTCACAAAACAATGTAATCGGTTGCTCAATTGAAGGAATGACTCCAAGTTCAGAAATAAACTTCTTCATCCAAGCAGCTTCCTTTGCTTCTTCAGAAGCGGCTACATACTCTGCCTCACTGGTGGAATTGGCAGTTATGCTTTGTTTGGAACTTTTCCAACTAATTGCACCAACATTGAATGTAAAGACAAACCCAGATGTAGACTTATAATCATTAGGATCTGATTGAAGGAATCAGTATAAACTACAACTTTAAATTCTCCTTCTCCATATATCAAGAATAGATCCTTAGTCCTTCGCAAGTACTTAAGAATATTCTTAATTGCTATCTAGTGCTCTTCTCCTGGATCATACTAATATCTGCTAGTAATACTTACAGCATGTGCAATATCAGGTCTAGTACATAGCATAGCATACATTATGCTTCCAATAGCAGATGCATATGGTATCTTCGCCATCCGCTTGCTTTCTTCAGGAGTGTTGGGACACATCTCCTTAGAAAGACAGATCCCTTGCCTAAAAGGCAATAATCCTCTCTTGGAACATTGCACGTTAAAACGTGTTAACACTTTATCTATGTACGTAGACTGTGAGAGGCCAATCAATTGTCTTGATCTATCTCTATAGATGTTGATACCTAAAATGTAGGTTGCCTCTCCTAAATCTTTCATGGAGAATTTCTGTGACAAGAGTAGTTTTATCGATGATATCATTGGTACATCATTTCTAATCAAAAGTATATCATCGACATACAAAACTAGAAATGCAATTGCACTCCCACTAATCTTCTTGTATACTCAAGGTTCATCTAGTTTTTTGAAGAAGCCAAATGAGTTGACTACCTCATCAAAATGGATATTCCAACTTCTGGAGGCTTGTTTGAGTCCATAAATGGATCTCTTAAGCTTACACACCTTACGTTTTTCACTATTGGATTCAAAACCCCATGGCTGTTCCATATAGATGTCCTCATCGAGAAAACCATTTAGAAAAGCCTTTTTGTCGTCCATCTGGAATATCTCATAATCTAGGTGTGCATCTATAGCCAACATAATTTGAATGGATTTTAGCATGGCCACAGGTGAGAAAGTTCCATCATAATCAATTCCTTCTTTTTGACAATATCCTTTCGCCACCAGTTGTGCTTTGTAAGTTCCAATTTGACCTTCAGCATTCATCTTCCTCTTGAAGATCTATTTACAGCCAATTGGTATAATACCATCAGGCAGGTTAATTAAGATCCAAACTTCATTGGAATACATTGAATCCATTTTGGATTTCATGGCTTCTAGCCATTTACCAAAATCGATGTCCGACATCGTCTCCTCATAGGTTTTAGGATCACCAGGTTGATCACTATTGTTCACAATGAATAATGGTTCAATATGATCAATCGAGTGCCTATAACGAGTAGGTGGGCGAGACGTTCTCGCACTTCTCCTAAGAGGTTGTGTATCAGAAGCTCCCACTGAATCAGAGATTGGTATCTGAACTCGGTTGTTTAGTACTTCATTATTTTCTTCTTGTAAGACTATTTTCCGCCTAGCACCACCTTCTTGGATGAACTCATTCTCTAGAAAAGAAGCGTGCTTGCTTACCAAAATTCTTTGGTCTGAATGAAAATAGAAATAATATCCAAGAGTTTCCTTTGGATATCCAATAAAGCGACCTTGTTCAGATCTTGCCTCCAATTTTTCCATTTTCAGCTTTTTCACGAAAGCTAGACAACCCCCAATCTTAATATGATTAAGACTAGGTTTCCTACTATGCCATATCTCATTGGGTGTAATTGGAACAGATTTGGACGACACTCTGTTCAGTATATATACAGCTATCTCAAGGGCATATTCCCAAGGGGATATTGGTAAATGAGTGTAACTCATCATAGATCGCACCATATCTAATATAGTACGATTTCTTTGTTCAGATACACCATTATGTTCTGGAGTTCTAGGAGGTGTCCATTGTGATAAAATGCCATTCTCTTTAAGATAGTCTAGGAATTTAGTACTAAGGTGTTCACCTCCTCGATTCGATCGAAGAGCCTTAATACATTTTCCTGTTTGTTTCTCAACTTCAGCCTTGAATTCCTTGAACTTTTCAAAGGATTTAGATTTATACTTCATAAGGTATAAATAACCATACCATGACTGATCATCGATGAAGGTAAAGAAGTAATTATAACCACCTCTAGCAGTTTCATTAATTGGTCCACATACATCTGAATGTATTAATCCTAATACGTCAGTAGCTTGTGCACTATATCCCACAAAAGGCGCTTTGGTCATTTTTCCTAGAAGACATGTCTCACAAGTCGAGTATGACTCAAAATTTGATGGATCAATTTACCCATCATTACTCAACTTGTTAATTCTGTCTTCTCCATTATGACCTAATCGGAGATGCTAAACATATTTTTTATTTGGACTATCTCTAGGGCGTTTATTAGTTATGGCATTTATATCGATTCTATTTTGCTTATTGACATCGATAATTGCATTACCGGACATTGTAATGGTATAAAGATTATTGGTTAATAAGCTAGAACCAACACATCTTCTATTATGATAAATAGAACATACATCATCAGCAAAAGAAAATTCATAATTCTCTTTACCCAAACGAGGTATAGACATGATATTCCTAACAACATTCCTATAATGCAAACAGTTCTTTAAAATCAATACATGTCCAGAAGGCAAACATAAACGAAAAGTCCCTATAGCTAATGCAGCAACTCTTGCTCCATTGGCAAATATCAGGACAATCTCATTTCGCCCTAGCATCTTGCTTGTTTCCAGATTCCGCAAAGCCATACAAATATGTGAAGTTGCAGCAAAATTTCGAACCCATGAGTTGGATTCAGCACTAACCATAAGATTATTTTCAATAAGCATAGACACCATAGCTTCATATGGTTGGTCCTTGGGCTTGACCTTCAAGCTCGCGAGGTACTTCCTACAGTTCCTCCTCCAGTGCCCCTTGACACCATAGTAATGACATTTCCCTTTATCAATCTTGGGTTTTGGTTGTACAATAGGTTTGACAGGCCTCTTCCTTTTCTTTTTCTTTAAAACAGTCTTACCTTTTGAAGAAGAAGCCTTAGCCATAGCCACTACATTTGGTCTCGTGTTGTGCATTTCCTTCTCATAAACTACCAGCATGCTATGTAACTCAATGAGAGTTTTCTCCATCTTATGCATGTGGAAGTTTTGGACAAAACTAGAGAAGGAATCGGGTAAAGATTGGAGGATCAAATCCACAGCTAACTCGTTGTCCATAACGAGATTCAGCCTAGCCAATTCTTCAATGTGCAAGATCATTAACTAATTGTCGCGACCTCTTTTTTTCGGCGCCCGATCGGGCGGGCGCCACGGAGGCTAATGGCTCGGCTAGGTTTATTAAGCCCGGACTCTCCCAAGTCCACCAATTCACGACTTTAATGGTCAAAGTTTTTAACCTGTAAGTTAATTTTTAAAACGGAGTCGCCACTAATCAATTTGGGGTGGGTTGATTAGAAACCCATACGAAGTATTGGGAGAAATACTCGCTCTTGCGCAACCAGAGAAATTAGGATTGGGGACTTGATTACACTAGTTAATCACCAATGCTCTTTCGGTACCTAATCTTGTTTAAACCCTCGGGCCTTTTGGATGTTTTAGGCATTTTCCATGCATTTTTAGGAGGAAAAACATTTTTTGGTCTTTTTTCCATTTTTTTGACATAAAAAGGACATTTTGGATTTTTGGCATTTTTTGGAAAATAAAAATCTTTTTGGCTTTTTCTGAATTTTTGGCCTTTTTGGATTTTTGGTATTTTTTGGAAAATATGAAATATTTTTTATTTTTTATTTTTTATATTTTTTTCGAAAAATAAAGTATTATTAAATATTTTTTGGAAAATAAAGTATTTTTTGATTTTTTTGGAAAATAAAACATTTTTTAATATTTTTCAATATTTTTCTGGTTTTTTTGAAATTGAAATATTTTTCGAAAATAAATTATATTTTTTTGATTTTGATTTTGATTTTTTTGGACAATAAATTATTTATTTAATTAAAATATTATTTAAAACAAAATAAAAAAGCCAATCGGATTTTTTGGACTTTTTATTTTTATTTTTTTTGCTTTGAAACGGCGCCGTTTGGGGGAGGGGGAACCGGCGAAACCCTACTCGGTTCCCGACCCGAGTCCGACTCAACCACCAGGGTCGCGATTTTTTTTTTTTTTTTTTTTTTAAAAACAATGCTGCGTCGTTTTAAAGGGGGACCGGTGAAACCCTACCCGGTTCCCCGACCCGGTTCCGACCCAACAACCGGGTCGCGACGGGAAAAATCGGGAACCCTAGGGTTCCCGATTCGCGGCCGAGGACGATGAGGGGCGGATCGACGTGGCGACGGTGGCGGCGACGGTGGTGACTGCGAGGGGGGGTGATGGCGACGGCGGTTGCAGCTACCTGGCCGTGGACAGCAGCTTGAGCGGCGAACGGCGGTGCGGCGGCGGTAGAGGGCGCGACGCCCCTTTCCCTTCAACTTCCCTCTCTCTCTCTCTCCCTCTCTGGCCGCGAGCACTCAGATATGGGTTCGCTCGCCGCCAGTCTTCCCGAAGTCTCTCGGAGGGAGATCGGCGAGCTCGCAACCCGACCGCCTTGCCTCTGCTTCGCTCTGAGTTCCCCAAAGTCTCTCAGGGGGGCTCGAAGCTTTGCCGGCTGCTGCGCGTGCTTCAACGAAGGCGGGGGCTTTGGTATTTATAGGCGAGGGGGTGGCCGGTCGACGGAACTTCGACCGCCGGTCCCCCTCGCTTGCCGGGCGGCTCCGGACTGCTGGACCGGTGTCCCATCCGACGCCAGCTACCCCCACGTCGCCGTCCGGCTGCCCATCCGGCGTCGCGCCTCCTACGCGTGTGCTGCAAAGGCGCGAGGAAGGAGAAGACCCGGTTGGGCCGGGCTGCAGCACAAATGGGCCGAGGGCCCAAGCGGAGGCTGCTTCTCCTTTTTGCCTTTTCTCCTGCTTTTGCTTTGTTTTGTTTCTCTTTCTTTTTTGTTTTCTGCTTTTTTTTTGTGTTATCCGAAAAAAGATAAAATAAAGTAAAATAAAATAAAACCTAATTAATTAAAATGAAAATTTAGGCGTCAACAGCTGCCCCTCTTTGAAGGTGAGCTCGCAGAGGTTGCATTCAAAGACAAACTGATGCCTAAATTTTATCTATGCATGCGTAGCAGATTATATTTTATTTAGGACCTATTATTTTATGCAGAAAAAAGAGTAATATAACTTTGCATATACTAAGACAGATAAGAAGATACCTGGAATTACTTACCGAGAGTGAGTGAGATAGGGTGTGAACCCCGAATTTTGGCAAGTATCAAGGTGTCATCTTACCTGGTGATATGAGAGGGTTGCTTCTCTAGGACCCGAACCATTCTTCGGTCGCCTGTTAGAGCAATCAGTAGTTTGTCTTGGACTTGAACCTTTCTTCGGTCGCTTTGACGGGAAATTGCTTTTCTAAGATCCGAACCTTTCTTCGGTCGTCTGTCAGAGCAGTAAGTGGTTTGTCTTGGGTCCGAACTTTTCTTCAGTTGCTGTGACGGGAGGTGCATCGACCTTTCTCAAGGCATCTATTTGTGGGTGCTTGATTTGTATCGAGGACACCAGTTGGTACCCAACCTTTCTCGGGAGATGCGTCGACCTTTCTCAGGGCATCTATTTGTGGGTGCCTTTCTCGGGGCATCGATTTGAGAGGTGCCTGATCTTTGTCAAGGACACCCGCGGAACCCGACCTTTTTCGGCAGGATGCATTGACCTTTCTCAGGGCATCGATTTGTGAGGTGCCTGATCTTTGTCGAGGACACCTGTTGGACCCAACCTTTCTTGGGGGATGCACCGACCTTTCTCAAGGCATCGATTCGTGGGGTGCCTGATCTTCGTCAAGGACACCTGTTGCTACCCGACCTTTCTCAGGAGATGCGCTGACCTTTCTCAGGGCATCGATTTTCTTGGGGGATGCATCGACCTTTCTCAGGGCATCGATTCGTGGGGTGCCTGATCTTCGTCAATGATACCTGTTGGAACCCGACCTTTCTCGGGGGATGCACCGACCTTTCTCAGGGCATCGGTTTGTGAGGTGCCTGATCTCTATCAAAGACACCTGTTGGAACCCGACCTTTCTCGGGAGATGCACCGATCTTTCTTAGGGCATCGGTTTGTGAGGTGCCTGATATTTGTCGAGGACACCTGTTGGAACCCGACCTTTCTCGGGAGATGCACCGATCTTTGTTAGGGCATCGGTTTGTGAGGTGCCTGATCTTTGTCGAGGACACCTGTTGGAACCCGACCTTCTCGGGGGATGCGCCGACCTTTCTCAGGGCATCGATTTGTGGGGTGTCTGATCTTCGTCAAGGACACCTGTTGGACCCGACTTTTCTCAGGAGATGCGCCAACCTTTCTCAGGGCATCGATTTGTTGAAGATACCTGGATATTCACAGGCATTGAAAGAGTACCTGGATATTCACAAGTACTAACCTGGAGGATATTTAGGCCTTTGCAGGCGTTGAAGGGGTACTTGGAGGATCACAAGTACAAACTCTTGGAGGATACCTAGATGTTCGCAGATATCGAAGGGGTACCTGTATGCTCACAAGTACTAGATACTGGAAAATACCTGATTGATTGCAAGTGTCAAAAGAGTACTTGGATGTTAACAAGTACGGACTTTAAAGGATGCCTGAACGTTCGCAGGCGTTGAAGAGGTACTTGGATGATCACAAGTACGAATTTCTAAAAAATACCTGGCAAACGGAATATCGAGGATGGGTCTCGCATATTCGTGGAGGTCTCTCACCTTTGGATAATTGGGGAATATCGAGGATTGGCACGCATATTTGCGAAGGTTTCTCACCTCCTGGTTATGGGGAATATTGAGGACGTACCTCGCATATTCGCAAAGGTCTCTTACCTTCTGGAAATTGGGAATATCAAGGACGTACCTCGCATATTCGTGAAGGTCTCCCACCTCCTGGCAATTAGGGAATATCGAGGACGTACCTGGGATATTCATGAAGGTCTCTCACCTCCTAGTAATTGGGAATATCGAGGACATGCCCCGCATATTTGTGAAGGTCTCTCACCTTCTGGAAATGGGGAATATCGAGGACGTACATTGGATATTCGTGAAGGTCTCCCACCTCCTGGCAATCGAGAATATCGAGGACATATCTTGGATATTCGTGAAGGTCTCTCACCTCCTGGTAATTGGGAATATCGAGGACGTACCTGAGATATTCGCGAAGGTCTCTCACCTCCTGGTAGTTGGGAATATCGAGGACGTACCTCGCGTATTCATGAAGGTCTCTCACCTCCTGGAAACTGGGAATATCGAGGGCGTACCTCGCATATTCATGAAGGTCTCTTACCTCCTGGAAATTGGGGGAATATCGAGGACGTACCTCGCATATTCATGAAGGTCTCCCACCTCCTGGCAATTAGGGAATATCGAGGACGTACCTGAGATATTCGTAAAGGTCTCTCACCTCCTGGTAATGGGAATATCGAGGACGTACCTGAGATATTCGTGAAGGTCTCTCCACCTCCTGGTAGTTAAGAATATCAAGGACGTACCAGAGATATTCGTGAAGGTCTCTCACCTCCTGGTAGTTGGGAATATCGAGGACGTACCTGAGATATTCGCGAAGGTTTCTCACCTCCTGGTAATGTAGTATGAGACTTACCTGGATGGCCGTAGGCACACAGGTGTACAAAGTAGAGGAACATTTGGATGAACCAAATATTTAAAGATATGATCAGGGACCACTCAACTGGTCCAAGTGTAAGAAAGCATACTTGGATGATCACAGGCGCATAATGTGGTGGAATGCTTGAGTAGCTGTTAGTATTCAATGGCGTAATTTTAAGGACAACTCGAACAGGTCGAGTGTCGCAGAAAAGGAGTATGCGAATGGTGGTCGGTACTCAAAGACAAGAGGATATTTGGACAGTCATGAGCATCCAAACTTTAAGGACAACTTGAACAAATCGAGTGTCAACAGAGGGAGTACCTGAGTAGCGGCATGCATTCAAAAACAAGGGGATATCTGGACAGTTGCAAATATTAATACCCTGGGGACAACTCGAACAGGTCGAGTGTCGATGAGAGGGAGTACCCGGCAAGTGGTGGGTACTTAAAGACAAGGGGATACTTAGACCGACGCAAGCACCCAAACTCAGGGGATGACTCGAATAGGTCGAGTGACAAGAAGAGAGTACCTGGACAATGGTAGGTACTTTAAGACAGATGGGGATATACTTACTTGGCGATATCTCTGATTACTAAGAGTATGTCTATTATTTACACAATATGCACACATGTATACAATGATTGTATATGCTGTAAATTCAAAAATTCAAATGTGATTTATGCATGACAATTTCGTCAGTTTTGTATCATCTGAATTCCACTAGGGAAGATTTTGAAAGACAACCCTCATTTAGAATGTAGATGTCTTGAGCATGCCGGATGAGGGACTTTCGTCCGAAAGGACTTTTCACTCACTCTCATGGAAATGCTGTTTTATCCCGACCATTTATGCAGGATTTATAAGGATCACACTTCTCACTTGTCATCATGTCGCGGGGGTCCGAGTATTCTCGCAAGTGGTACGACTTTACCAATGTGAGAGGTCTTTGTTGAAATTGTGATGAAGACTTGGTTAGCAGCTCATCAAAGGGGACTATCAAGGTTGAAGTCGATGGATGAGAATGTTGCACGATCCTTTCCGGGTTTACAAGTCAGGAACCCTGCGAAAAGAGATAGAGTAATCTTGCTCGTACTTCTTCGAGCGATATTTATGCACATATGAAATCTTACATTAATTGAAGTGCCCCTAGTCTGAAGAGATTTTTTACAATGGGAATATAACGTAGACTCGGCTCACATGTAGAAGAGTGAGAATTGGTGACTGTCTCAGCATTCGTCACTAGTCTTTCTTCGTACTATCAAATGGAGATTTTACAACCACAACTTTTTCTTGGCTGTATTTTTGGCTGGGGGGCATTGGCTTTGCTTTTACCAGGCACACTGCTTTTCTATGCCCCTGCTTTTATTCCAGGTCCTCAATTATGGGCATTGACCTTGCTTTTACCAAGTACACTGCTTTTTTATGCCCCTGCTTTTTCATTTTTGTTACTTGAGGAACTGATCTAGGCGAGTTCAATCGAAGCACCATTATTTAGACTTTGAGTCTTCATCTTCAGCCAGCATTCTAGGCTATGGCAATAACTTCTGCTTTGCCTCAATGTGAGGGTAAAATTACAGACTCACTTGGGTTGTACAATATATACAAATGCACAGAAAAGGAATTGCTCTTCGTCATTCTAAGGCACTTAAATTAACGCGAGTGTTCATATGCAATAAAGACACTCGAAGATTGATGCAAGTGCAAGCAAGAGAATTTCTATCCCTCTTCTCACCTTGTAATGCTGATTTGCCTTGTCTTTGACATGCTCCAGTGTGAGGGTGATTCTTAATGAGAGAAGCTTCACCAGTGTATGGGGCTTAAAGGGGAGTGAGCAATGAAATGCCTCTCACTATTTTGGTTATCGTACCATTCGCGAGAGAACCCTTTACCCTGTAGTCATGGAATTTTCTGCACTCATCTCACAAGTGTATAGATGGGGGACTGTGTGTAAGATATGGCTTGCCTGTCATCATTCTGACGTGCCTCATCCAGCATGCTCAACTAATCTTGTATTCTCCACTTAGCTGTCTATTCTAGTAATCCTCACTAGAATTAGTGATTTAGACAGACAAAATCATCATGCAAAAATCCATTTGGAGAAGACATGCATCATTTTTAAGTATGAGAGAGTTTGTACTCTCAAAACAAATGAATGATTTTTTACTCAAGAGACCCTATTGACAACTTTAGGGGTGTTTACTTAGTGAAATTGTATTTACAAATGTGCTGAATTTTGAATATCAAAAGAGTTATTCACAAAGGGGTGTCGATGGATTGTCCTTATTAAGTAGGGAAATGACACAAGAATGATCAGCTGGGGTTGGGGAGCTGATCATTGATTTGACGGCCTTTATGCTTTTGCCCCTGCAGAAAAGAAGATGTGGAAATAGATCTATTAGTAGGGTCAATATCACACATGATTTGAGGCCTAAAAGGTTTCTGTCATTTGCTTTGGCGATACTTGAGACGCCATTTGACATGACTCTCATTGATTTGTTTTCTGCATCTTTGACAATCAGGTGATCCTGCAACAGACGAGAGGGATCCTGTTAGTCAGAAGCTCTTTCAAGAGTCGAATAACTTGGATGTGATACAACATTAACCTTCACTGGTTTACAGATGTTTGAATAGACTTGAAGTACAAGTAGGATATAAATTCCTGTAATTTTTACTCCGTTAGGTCATTTGTGCTCTTGTCATTTGTAGCGCAAAAGAAGCAAAATTTTTATCTTTTCAAGCGGCTAACTATTGCGTCGGAGATTTGAACCCTTGACTTTGGACCATTTTGCTTCTTCCTGGGTAGCACTCGGCTAGAGGCACCGACAATGTTTGCAGGGGGCGCTTCCTTTTTTATTTAACCGAACCGGCTCTTGGACAACACATCCTCTCATATCCAGTTAGGTAAATCGATATGGGTCACTTGATTTGCCCAAATTAACCATTAAGCTTGTTTCTTGAATCCTATGCTTCCTGTCGGTAGGAGAAAACATATCAAAAGTGAGTTAAGATACTGGGAGTATTGGAAACGATACCAAATTACTCTTCCCCAGAGTGTATATTTGCTGACTCCTAGGGATATTTGAGTGTCAATGACAGCCTTTTGTCTTTGACACAGTTCGATGTCTCTTTTGATTGGCCCTCCTCATTTGTGGCCCTGTATGCATGATTGTTGGTTGTTGATTCATCTTTAACGCCTTCCTTCTGTGGAATTTTTCTTCTGTCTTTGACCATAGCTACATTGAGCAAAAAATCATGTACCTCAAGCTTCTATGGAATTTGAGATGGACAATAAAAAACCTCCAGTTTTCTGATGGCGATTATTTTTGGAAGAATACATGTCTGGAACACGGAGTGAAGCTTCCAGACTCTAGAGTCATTGTCTGGAGTGGGGGCTATAAATCGCCTTGATTGTCTGGATTTTCTCCCTATTGACAGTAATGAATTCAAAGGAAATTTCTTCCCTGTGCTCCTTGGCTTGTCAAAGCTGGAAATCCCTTTAATGAAACTGTACCGTCTAATTGTTCGGGCATGTCAAAGGGAGAAGATATTGCTCCGTCTTGAGAAGGAGTTGGATAGGAGTGGGGTGGAGTGCACAGAGCTCCTGAGGACGGCTTGCAAAGATGGGAAGGTTGAAAGTGGCATGGGGGAGGTTATCCTGCCTCGAGTTACCATGATGTGCATGCTTCGAGTTTAACCGTATGCCTATGCCTATTACCTCCTATCTTTCGTTTTGTATTACGAAGAGAGGAGACATCATTTTCAAAATTATGTTAAGGGAATAAGACCTACCTTCTTTGAAACAGGATGACTCTTTTTGTTTGCCCCTGCTTCCTTGAAAGGGTGTCTTTGAACTCGGTCTGTTCACATGATGTGCCAATTTTAAATGCTTTGTTACACTAAGTCAAAGGGGATGATATTCGAGACATAAAGTGAGAGAGTCGAAAGACAAACATGATTAAATTTATCATCTTGTTTTGACGAAAGCTTTTGGTGATGAAATATTTTTTATTTTTAGAACATGTTTTTGGGGGAGAAAAAGCATGAGGAAGCCCAGCCCTCAGTATTCTCTTTGGATGGTATTTTCTTTTCATGGTTGGATAGCATCACTGGGCTGGTTTGGAATACCGCCTCATGCTTTCAAAACAAAAAATTATAACCGTACATTAAAGTACTGGAATGAAAAATACAACAGTAACACACTAGATAAGAAACATAAAAACAAGCAAAACTAACGAAAACTCCTATGAAAAGGAGCGTTTTGATAGTGTTGGTCCTGAAGTCAAGCGTCTTTGAATTCCTCGCCTCCAAAAGAGACTCGAAGTATTCGCATGCGATGACTGTTTCGTTGAAGCTACGAAGTGTAACCCATGCAGCCAACGGCGATGTTCATGGGGCAAAGCTTCTATGAACCGCTTTATCAATTCTTCTTCGGTCGGTTGAGGGTGGGTTTGCATCATAAAAGCCCTCCACCTTCCTGCATATGTTCGGAAATCCTCCACTGGTCTTCTTCCGAAGTGGGCCAAACTCTCGCAAGGCAACTCAGTTCCAATCTGGTTTTGGTATTGATGCAAGAATGTGGAAGACAGCTCATTCCAATCCTTTATGAGGTAAATACTTGCGGTGACGAACCATTGCAATGCAGACCCCGTAAGAGTTTCTTGGAACGCCTGAGTTGTGAATGACATCGGGCCATGGTACTGACTCATTTTAGTGTGAAGATATTGCAAATGAGCCACGGGGCAAGTCGTGCCGTTATACTTGCAAAGATTAGGTATCCACACTTCGCTGGGGGTCATGATCATGTGAGGGCAAGACGGACTTGACATGTCTTGGTTAGGCCACTGGTTTTCCCACTGCATATTCGTTGAAGTGGTGAATTTTTCTGTTTTAGAGAAGTTGGACTCTACCGAGATTACTCCATTGCCTTCTTCTGGGTCAAAATTTCCTAATGAGGATGAAGTATTGAAGCTATCCTCATGGTTAGAGGACGAGTTTAGTAGCTCGTTAGGATCGTAGCGGATAAAGACGTATGTTTCTTCTTCTGACGGGCCTTCATCCCCGGGTGAGAGTAGGAAACTTGATTATACGATGAGTCGTCGTTTCATTGAAATAACGCCGGGAGTCCTTGGGATTGTATTCTAGGGACTGGAAGTCATCAGCGTCGTACTCTAGAGGGCGGTAGCCTTCGAAGTTGTACTCCAGAGAATCTCGAAGTTTTGGTGCAACAGCTCACCAGTTATCAAATTTTGCCTGTACTCAGTGGTAGATGTCGAATTGATTTGTTTAGGCTTTCTTTTCTTGGCTCCTGGTCCAGACCTTTTGAGTAAGGCCCTTCATTTTGCCAGTTCGATTTTGTCAAGGGGAACAAGAGATATTAAGGCTTTACTCTCTGTTTCACTTTCTATGTTGATAGGGGTCGGTATTCTTTGAATCTTAGCTCTTGCGGTAAGCTTGGGAGCTGTCTGTCATGCCTCGGTCTTGAACAGGCTCCGTGCCTGTGATCTTGTACATAGGTTCCTTGCCTTTCCGAGTGGGAAACTTTTCAATAATATGATGTTGCTCAGTTGCCCATTTATCATGCAAGGCTTCATTGACATCTTCTTCTCCTATCTCAGCAACTGACGGCTCCTCGTGCTCCGGGATCATCGGTTCTTCGTAGGGCAAGGCGATGTCAGTGCTGATGTCAATATTATATTCTTGGTGGAAAACATGAATTAGTTCCTTCCAGGTTTTAAGGGAATTAATCTTCCTGACAATGTACCATCGCAAGGCAAGGCCGGTTAGGTTTGATTGGTATGATTGAATCATCCTTTGGACCAGGTAGGCTTGTAAGTAGGTCTCTGGGCGGAAGGTATCAGCATACCTTTCGCATTCAGGCGTTCTGAGCTCTTCAAGGATCTCATAACTGGCATAATCAGACGAGTTGATGGGATTCGACTCCTGCAGCTGTCTCAACTTTTTCATGATCTTTTCAAGCTGTTTATCTTGTTGGTCATTATCTGGCAGATTTGCAGGTGCCGGGAGTGTGCTTAAAGCAGTTATGGAGTTGGATTTAACTTGAGTGGATTCCATTTGCCTTGAGAGTTGTCGAAGGATAATGGACATCTGTCCTACGTCGTCTTTAATGTTGGTGAGGCGATTTTGTACATCATTCTGATCGGGTCCTATCATGTGAGGCCATTCGCGGGTGGCTGATAGTTGACGATTCATAATTACCTGTGGTGAAAAAATCATGAATGAGCACGAAAGTAAACAAGGATTGACCCATGGCAATGGTCTAACTGCTTCTTTATTTATCAAAAGAGGACTTTATAGACCACAGACTTCTGACCTTTAAAACTTGAAATTAAAATGACAGAAGGAAATACTATGTATTAAACAAAAGTCCCTAAACAATGGGACGGAATTTTCATGATATCAACACTAAGGGACACATGATTGCTATTTATATGTGACGAGGAGCCTTATTCTTGCGCAGATGCTTTTCTTCTTGGACCGGCTCTGAGACATGCATACAGCCTATCCCCAAATCCCTTTGCATAAGCTCTGCTTGTTCATGCTGGCTGATCTCGCTGATTGGGTGAGGGATTGATGGCTTCCACTTTGTCGGGATACGATGGTTGAGGATGTAGGATTCAGAGGCGTGGTGGGCTTTTTCTTGTCCTTCAAGCCTTTCAGGTACCACGATCCTTTTGCGATGGCACTTGCTCCATGTTTCTTCATGGATAGAGATTTCGACTGCATAGTCACGGCTTGTGTTGAAAAAGAGTGGAGGAGACTTCCTCTTGAAAGGCAGTGGGATCTCCTGGAGGGCTCCATACTGTCGTGCCACCGATATGGAAAATAGGAAATGGCACCGGTGAGCCTGAGCAGCGGAATTGGATGGCGGCGTTTATAAGCAAAACGAGCTCTCTTTTCATGGAACCAACCAGCACACCATTGGAATACTTCAGGAGCCGGGTCTCTTAGGAAATTCACCCAATTTAAACAGCTTTGATTGGGAATGTATGGTCCTAGAACCATAAATTTTTGCAATGGATTTTCGAAATTATTTGTTTCAGATGATCGCATGAAGCATCGAAATTCGCTTAGGTGAGAAAAGAACCAGACTTGTAAAATTTCCGGGGAGACCCGCATGACTTTTTCCGTGTTTTCTTTAAAACGATTGAGGGACAATAATGTTTCAGTTAAAATCATGTTGACATAATTTTGCCCCCTTAAGATCTCGATCAACTATCCATGCCATCTTTGGACTTATGACATTTCTTTGATGGGGGAAAATGATGAACCCGAAAAGGCCAAGAGGAAAATCTCGCTTTTCGAGTCATGGGTTGATTTTCAAAACAAAGTCAAAAATGCTAGGGGGGTACTATGGTTGTTTTCAAGAATTTGCCTCATAACATGAACTTCAGCTCCTAAGAGTCGTGCTAACCCACGCAACGGGATAATGCCTGTTGATGGCCTAACAAGCCTTTTCTCGAGAGGCATTCCAGTGATGATGTTGTATTCTTCCAGAGTTGGGGTTAGCTCGAACCCACCAAATATGAAAGTAGTCATCTTCGGGCACCAGAAATGTGCCATGGCCTATATGACTTCGGGATGAACACGGACTTGGATCAACGATAGAAGATGACCGACTTTGGCTTTCACGTGCTCTTGGGCATGCTGGTCCAATTGACCCCACCACCTGAAGAGCTTTGCCTTGGGAGTGGGAACAAGCTGGATGTCATCTTCTCCCATCGCATATAAACTGGGACTTGAAAAACATACCCTAAATTGCCATGGGCCAATAAAAGGACTGAGTAAAAGTAAATAAATTACTTTGCTTTTAAAGAAAATGGCAAGCACAAAGACATGCACATGAGATGTGCGGCTCGATTTCTAACTGAGAAGGCTTGTTGAAATTAAAAGGGTATCCGCCCATCGCAGATCTCGCGTTAGCAAGCATACCCTCCTAACCTCGGCTAGAGAAATTCGGGGAAAAGAAAGGCAACCTCTACATCGCAGTCTCGCGTTCGAGGTCGTATCTTTCTTGACACCATCCTAAATATCCTATGGCGGCCCGAGTCGGCGGCCGGGTTGTGTGTCTCGTGTGTAGTGCTGAAACAGTAAAACATGCACAACAATTCATATTCACGGAAAATCTATTTTAAGCAAAATTAAAATAAATTTCTAAGCTATTGACCTGCATAAAAAAAACCTAAGTCAGTAAAGGAATTAAACAAGACAAAAAGGCCTAAGTCCTCAAATGTCCCCAGCGGAGTCGCCAAGCTATCGCGACCTCTTTTTTTCGGTGCCCGATCGGGGCGGGCGCCTCGCGGATGCTAATGGCTCGGCTAGGTTTATTAAGCCCGGACTCTCCCAAGTCCATCAATTCACGACTTTAATGGTCAAAGTTTTTAACCTGTAAGTTAATTTTTAAAACGGAGTCGCCACTAATCAATTTGGGGTGGGTTGATTAGAAACCCATGCGAAGTATTGGGAGAAATACTCGCTCCTGCGCAACTAGAGAAATTAGGATCGGGGACTTGATTACACTAGTTAATCACCAATGCTCTTTCGGTACCTAATCTTGTTTAAACCCTCGGGCCTTTTGGATGTTATAGGGATTTTCCATGCATTTTTAGGAGGAAAAACATTTTTGGTCTTTTTCCATTTTTTTAACATAAAAAGGACTTTTTGGATTTTTGGTCTTTTTTGGAAAATATGAAATATTTTTTATTTTTGATTTTTTTTAATTTTTTTCCGGAAAATAAAATATTTTTAAATATTTTTTGGAAAATAAAGTATTTTTTGATTTTTTGGAAAATAATTATTTATTTAATTAAAATATTATTCAAAACAAAAAAAAAAAACAATGTTGCGTCGTTTTAAAGGGGGACCCGTGAAACCCTACCCGGTTCCCCCGACACGGGTCCGACCCAACGACCCGGGTCGCGACCGGAAAAATCGGGAACCCTAGGGTTCCCGATTCGCGGCGCCGAGGACGATGAGGGGGATCGACGCAGCAACGGTGGCGGCGACGGTGGTGGCTGCGAGGGGGGGTGATGGCGACGGCGGTTGCGGCTACCCGCCGTGGACAGCAGCTTGAGCGGCGGACGGTGGTGCGGCGGCAGTAGAGGGCGCGACGCCCCTTTCCCTTCAACTTCCCTCTCTCTCTCTCTCTCTCTCCCTCTCTGGCCGCGAGCACTCAGATCTGGGTTCGCTCGCCGCCGGTCTTCCCCGTAGTCTCTCGGAGGGAGATCGGCGAGCTCGCGGCCCGACCGCCTTGCCTCTGCTTCGCTCTGAGTTCCCCGAAGTCTCTCAGGGGGGCTCGGAGCTTTACCGGCTGCTGCGCGTGCATCGGCGGAGGCGGGGGCTTCGGTATTTATAGGCGAGGGGGTGGCCGGTCGACGGAACTTCGACCGCCGGTCCCCCTCGCGTGCCGGGCAGCTCCGGACGGCCGGACCGGTGTCCCATCCGACGCCAGCTGCCCCCACGTCGCCGTTCGACTGCCCATACAGCGTCGCGCTTCCTGCGCGTGCGCTGCAGAGGCACGAGGAAGGAGAAGACCCGGCTGGGCCGGGCTGCAGCGCAAATGGGCCGAGGGCCCAAGCGGAGGCTGCTTCTCCTCCTTTCTGCCTTTTCTCCTACTTTTGCTTTGTTTTGTTTCTCTTTCTTTTTTGTTTTCTGCTTTTTTTGTGTTATCCAAAAAAAAGATAAAATAAAGTAAAATAAAATAAAACCTAATTAATTAAAATGAAAATTTAGGCGTCAACACTAATGATCCTTCACCCATCCTCATACGGTACAATGCCTTAGATATCTCATAGCTAGAGATTCGACCATTCTCATCAAAGTATTCCTTTAAGTGCAAAATGATCGACCTAGCATCTTCCATAGATTCATACTTCTTATGTAATTCATTATTCATTGAAGCAAGCATATATGACCTAAATTTTAAGTCATCGTCACACCACTTATCATAAGTGACGCGCTCCTCTTGGGTCCCACCCTCAGGAAAGGAGGTTGGCATCCTTTCATCAAGCACGTACCCAATTTTTTTCTGAATTGAGAACAATTCTCAAATTCCTCACCCAGCCAGTGAAATCGGGTCCTGTTAAACAATTCTTGTCAAGTATAGATGCGAGTGGGTTTTTGGACACCATTTTCAGAGTAATAATATATCTATTGCATAAAATAAATTGTTAGCCATTGTACCATTCAAAAGAACTATTTCATTTTGGCCTTTAAATGAAATAGATCCTCCCACTAAGTTTATATTTGAATCCCATACTCCTTAAGATGGGAAGCGGTAATCTTTGTTGGGTAAAGATTACTAGTGGGGATTGGAGTACCACTAGCCCAAAGTCCACCTCACCTAACAGTTATTGGTGTGCTATGAACTTAGTGAGTGAACCAACTTGTTCAACACATCATATGTGAGTCCCAATCATAACTTCGGCCTCTAGACCATGAAAGCTTCACGTAACAATTATTGGCATCATGATCATAGTTAAGTCTAGCCCATCGTCTCATGTAAGTATTGAAAGCACAAACGATTCCCTCACCTGATGGTTATTAGAAATCATTTGGCTCCAACCCCACAACATCATATGCATAATGGAGTGGTCCAATATTATGAATGGTAATTAACCCCTATGTATCCATAGCCAGTCAGTTAATTACTATAATATTGGATCAAACCACGATGATGGAAGGCCACGAGTCCGAAACTAGTTTCGACTTAATATTACTAATAAGGAGATTTGGGTCGTTATTAACGGTCTCACTTTGCACATTAACCGGTTTAACATGCATGATAACATAACCACAATAAATAAATAGATATCACATAAACATCTATCCTACGTGGTGATCATGGAATTATGGTTCAATGGGTCTCGAGCCAAAGAGACCCATTTAGCCATTTTAATGTTTTAATAATAGGGACCTGCTCTTCACTTCTTCTTCAACCTTTGAACTCTTCAAAGATCGGCCCCATAGAGCTCACCGGCTTAATGGCTCCTCCAATGGCTCCTCCTCTCTTGTAGCATTTACATCAACAATTGAAATACTAAACTATGCTAAAATTACATTTCATGAAAAATTAAAATAAAATAAAAGGAAGGACGGAGCCTTCATTTAATAATTACATCCCCAAAAAGAATATATGTAATCATCATACATTCATCCATACAACAATCATAATTATTAGGGATTTTCCCATGATCACCACCCTTCATTACGAGCCATAAATTCAAAATTTAAAGCTCTGGAAGGCATAGATAAAATTCTGCATTTAATCAAATTTAAAGTCGAACAACGCAAATTACGTTCCAAACTGAAGTTGTGTTGTCAACTTTAAATTCACAATCACGAATTATTCGCAGAATATAAACACAAAGTATAACAAGTTACGGATTTTTTTATTCAAAATTGATTTAGTTCTAATTTTTTTCTTACTTGATTAAATTTATCACATAAATTAATCAACTTCTATAGGCCACATAAGAACAAGAGAACCAATTCTCTTAACAAAAATAAATTGGCCATTAGAACGCAAAAATATCTTTGAACTATAAATCAATTAAACACACGAAAAACGTCTAAGGTTGGCTCTGATACCACTATTGGGGTTTCATGAATCACGTATAGGTAAAATTAACAAAAGAACGCAGTGGAAACAAAAATGACATATTTTATACATGATTCTTTGAAGGCGTTATTCGTGCATTTTAATAAAAAATCTGAATATAAAAAATGGAGTTAAACAAGTTACCTCTTGAAGCGCGCTTTATACGAATTGGTTCGGATGTTCTACAGTTCGAGCCCCACAAACGTTGGACCTCTAGTTCAGACACACCAACAATGGACGTCGAACGGAAGAGAGAACTTTCGGATATTCACCACTTTGATCATGCTAGCAATCTTGTGGAGACAATCCGCCGTATCCTTGATGTATTATAGTCATGGCTCGAACGAGAGAACACTCTTCTTTCTCACGTCTCGAAAAACACAAGAACACGCACACACTTTTTCTATTTTCATTAGCTAGTAGAACTTCATGTTTTTGTTGATGGTGAAAGGACCGATCCGGAACAAGAAGAAAACCACTGTTTTTGCCGCTTGAGTAGAATGGGGCTTTTCTTCTTCAGCAACCGTTGCTGATCGTGCACAATCATGCACGATCGTGCATGAATTCATGCATGAAGCAAACGTGCAAACATGCATGATGGTTTGTTGACCATCATGCACGGTTGCTTCGTGCATTTGCACGATTATTCGTGCCAAATGTTCAGCAAGACCATTTCAACTTTAATTAATTAATTAATTAAATGAATAAATAAATATATAAATAAATAATCAATCCCTTTAAAAATAAAAAGAACATAATCTTTATATGTACATTTGGAATACATTAACATATATATTCACTTTGGACATGCGTGTGCAGCATATGCAAGTTGGGTTCCCTTTCTCGGCTGGAAGAACTTACTCTACATGGAGTAGACGTGCCAGCTTTCAAACAACTTCCATCAAATTTGAAAGTTCTACAGCTCTACGACACTAGAGGAAAACAAATACGGCCTCCTCCATTGGCAAAGGAGACTGCAATCGTTTCATCAAGTTCGGGAGAATCGGGGGAAGATTCGGGGGAAGACAAGGTGATGGGGCAAATTGAAATTAGATTCTTCGAAGGCCATAAATCGTCAAAGGGGTCAGTTCAACTGCAGGAGGAGCCGGGGTGCGATAAGCTAAAAGCTCCCGAGTTGATTGATCATTGGAGGGGAGACTTCCATTTTCCAAACTCCGTGAATATGCTTCGAAAATTCGTTCTGTTGGGGTGCCCAGGGGTTCAGGATATTCAATTTGTTCCTACGCTATTGTTAATATTTTCTGTTGGAGGGTGCACTTCATTAAAAAGGTTAGGCGGTTTGTCAAACTTGAAGTACTTGATGGAGTTGACTCTTGACCGGTGTTGGAGCCTACAGGTTGTCGAGGGCATTGACGAATTAGGGTTTTTGCATCAGTTGGAAATTAATCGCTGTAGATCAGTGGAGAGGATTCTCGATCCATGGAGCTCAAAAATACCAAATAAGTGCTCAATACTCATAAAACATAGTGGGGAGTTACCCAACTGTGGTCGAACTCCCGACACTTGGGAGTCTTACAAAGAGAAGATTCTGAATGGAACTGAATCCGACACAACAGACTCTGAAACAAAAACAGGGGAGGCTCCGCAGAAAAAGTTTCGCCTTGCTTCTATTGTTACAGTACCGGAGTTCACCTCTACATCTGAAAGAGGGGACCCTGAATGGGAACCAGAGGAAAGGGTGCGCCCACTTTCTATTCATAGATCATCGCTGTTTCTTCTACTTGCTTTCTATTTTTGCTTTATTCTAGTGAAGTGACACTATGAACTGATTCTAAAACGTGCAATCAAGGACAATTTTTCCCATCTTACTGGGAATCTCCATAAGCTATGTGTGTCCACTTCGGTGGCAGGGTTAGGGATTTACATTCCTCACCATCCATAACAAAAGGGCCTCTCTTAAGAGAAATTTTTAGGTCCGAGAGACCTCACCTCAAGTCACCTTATCGTTTCCTTTTGCAGGAATCGTTCGAATTTTATTTTTGAACGATGGATTGAATTGGGATTAGGGTTCCTTTTCCACGTTTCCTTCTTCCTCTCTCCCACTGCTGCAGCAAATCGCCATCGCCCGATCCTCATCGCTACTTGCTCACTCCTCTCAAGCTTCAGTCCGTCGTTCACCGTGTTGGTCACCATCGTCTGTTCTTTCCCAAGTTCCGTCATTTGTAAGCTTCAAGTCCTTCACGAGCTTCAGGTTCCATGTCCTGTGAACTTCAAGTCCTTCTCCAGCGCCACTTTTCACTCTAGTGGACATTTTCTTCTTCAGTGCCGCTCAGCTGGAGGAATTTGGTGCATGCATTAACATCATCAGTGGCGGGAGTCATGGGCCTGAACTCAAGCTTTGGATCACTAGCTAATCGCTGAAGAATAGGTAAGAGTGGTGTGGCAATTGTTTTTTTTTTTTTTTTTTAGTGTGGCAGTTGGTGTTTAGTTAAATGTAATTGTGTGATTTATCTTTGCGTAGTTAAGCATGAGCTTGGGCTCTAGCTCTAGCTCTAGCTTAATATGGTAATAGTTGTATAAGGGTCTGCTTTCTTGCATTTGTTTGACTATTTGTATGCCTATTCTAGTTATGTTGCTATGCTTTTGTAGATTGCTTGATTGAGCGCAACCATGTACACAGGATTTTGATCATCTTCCCTAAAAGAGTTTGTCTATAAGTATATTCTAAGGTTTGGTTAATGATCGCTTTAATGAGTATCTATTGTCTCTTCGTTACCTCAGAGGGGCTCTTAATGATTGAATATGAAGCAAACAATGCATTTCTTCTTGGTTCATCACACGGAATTTAATGGGATATCCAGTCTTTTTTTTTAGATATTTTGGGCTATTGTACTTTCCATTGGTAATTTGAGGTCTGCTGCATATGGTTGGGGATTCCACAGGTTAATTTTAGTACGTGACAGACTAGACAATTAGCTTAGACAAAATCCACACGGCTTTGTTATCTATTGAAGTAGAAGCACCAAATTTTGTCACTTCATGATTACTCCCACATTCCTGTTCTCTATTTTGCAAATATATTCTTATTTGAATTGAAAGAAGAGAGAAAAATAAGCCACTTTGTAGCAAGGTGCTTGGTCAGGCTCTCGTGCATCTTAATTTACTTGCTTGGTGCTTCATTGTTTTATGACTAATTCTCCTCCGAAATCGATATACTTTCTCACATCTAAGATGAGTCCTAAGGAATGTCTTGAAACAATGGCGACTTGGTTTTATCCTCGGGATGTGTTCATTGGAACATAATTAGAAGACCACCATGTATTTAATGCATGACTTCCTAAGCACCAATCAGAAATTAGAAACCAACGAAAGAGCTCCGGCATAAGGTTATGACATACTTTGCTCTGCATGAGACTGTACACAAGGAATGCAACCAAATCCGCCATCCCACGTTTTGCAACTCACTATATATCTGACGACATTCTCCACATCTATCGAATCCAACCGTTTTAGTACTGCAAGACAGCATATAGCTCAATAAGAGAACCTTCGATGGGAACAAAAGGAGGGAAAGGGACGTCAATTATTTAAGAAACATTCTTAGAAGAACATAAATTTTAATTGATCAAAGACGAGGACAACATACCGAGTATCGACCTCTCCGCATATATCCCCAGATGAAAACCCATCTTCGTTTTGCAGTGCTCTGATGTCTGAGGGTCATAGTTCAGGCACAACAATGTAGAACATTTGACACTGGAGATTATCGAACAGTAGCAACTTCAATCTCCATAGAGAGAGCCCTCTCATCAATGTTTGGCTAGCAATATCCTCACTATAAAGTAACTGTAATCAAAATTCCATAACATGACATACTCTAACCTCTTACATGCAAACAGAGCCTAAGGTAATTTTGTCACTCTCATGATATTGTAAACTTAAAAACATAGAACAACGCCAAGGAACTTGCGTCGAAGGTAAGAGTTTGCAAATCTAGGACACTTTATTGCAAAGTGTTGGAATTCAAGTCAGCGGAAGACGACTTACATTTATCCGATGCACAAACAACAATTAACCCCAGAATGAACGTTGAATTACGGATGAATCATGAACAAAAATACTTCACGTTAATCTGAGTGCAATCACGAGGAAAGCACCTGATTTCCACAGCGTAAATGCCAATTGTTCTTGTAAAGGAGAAATGGAACGCCTTCTTTTTCTTTGATGGAAAGGGGACAAGCAAAGGAGAGGACTTTCTGATCGTATGTTCTACCAACCGTGCCAAGAGTTGTCTTCATGAGTCTTTTATATGACTCCATCACACTCTTTCAAAGGGTGTCTTTCCATCGTAGCATATCAAGACGAAACGGTGCGTTCCAATTGCACCCCATCATGGACATACTAATTAAGTACAACATCTCCCATTCGGACACGATGGGCTTGATAGCACTCTATCAAGAATATAAGGCATTCAACATTCATCAACTTTACAAAACAATCCATATTGGCAAGTAAGCTGTGCGACTAGTGAGTACACCTGCACTTGGGAGCTCAAATTATGCACCTGTTAGGGATGACATAATGGCTATAACCCTGAAAAGAAATTAACAATTGATGTCTCACAGTGCCCCAAACATATTTTGTTACATCAATCCAAGTATACCTATCCCTTAAAGGCTATAGTCGACTATTCAAAAAACATTATATATTTACAATTATATCTGCAACCACATAAGGCGATATAATTGGTCGACCAGTAAATACATGTGATAGATGTAAAACAAAAATAGTCTTCTTTCGCACTCATGTCTCTTTCAATTTCAGAACAACTACTTTCCTACACGCCCCAGTAATTTCTAATTAAATACCGAAATTACTCAATTTTGGGATAAATACCCCAAATTACAATCACCACTCAATTTGCATAAAATAACATCTAAATAAATAAACCAAGCACACCATTGCAAATAGCACAAAATTTTGGTCACCGGCTATTCCGGTATAATTTCCAGAAAATAATAAATAAATAAATAAATAACAAAAATAATGAAATAAATGCAATTAATTACAAAAAATAGAAACTAAGGCCGGAAATGCTAAATTAAACACCGAAACAGGCTTGGAAAATTTCCAAACCAATCTAGATAAATAGCACGATCTATCTAGTCCCTAATTAAGCCGTTCTAAGCACCTAACATGCAAAAACGAATAATTAAATCACTAATTTGTTCTAACTAACCACCTAAACCATACTTAGCCTAAACTAATCACCCCTTAAACTTCATTAACTCCCTAAGCAGAGTTTAGTGAGTAAACTCACCGGTTTAGCGCGAAAACCAGTTCACGGCGATGGCGGCACGACGGTGGCTGAAACTTAGGCCTACGATGGCACCAACGGGAGCCCGGGAGGACTTGAAATTGGCCAAGGAAGCTCACGGTTGAGGTGGTCGAGCTACTTCGGTTATGTTGGAGTGAAACAGTGGACAGACGAGTGCGGCTTGGGTTGGTTTTGGCGGTCGTGGGTGGTGGTGTGGGCCGTGATTGGAACGGCCAGGTGGATTGGGCTGAGTTGCGGCTGCTTGGCTCAGAAGGGACGCTAGATCGAAAGCGGTTGAAGCAGCAAAGTCGAGGGGAGCTGCTTCGATGGAGATGGGCTGACGTGCAGGCTGCTCGCAACTAACTTCGTGCGAAACGGTGGAGATGAAATGCATGGCTACAGCGAGGATTTGGGCTGCTTGGTGGGTGACACTAAACTCGGCTGGGTTGCTGAAGCGTGGAGCGCTGGCACGCGGACGTCGCTACTAGTAGGAGGGGAGCAGATGGTGGAGTTGAAGCTGTTGCTGGTGTTGAAGATGTTGCTGTAGGTGTTGACCATGGGTGATGATGCTGGGGACGTGTGTCAGCTAGGAAGCACCAATGAAGACAAAAGATGGTGGGGGAGCAACAAAGAAAAAGAAATTAAAGAAGGCAGAAGCAGTTTCATCCAAAGGAGGACGACCGTACAAGAGAAGAAAAATGAAAGCGAAGCTGCGGAGGGGGAAGTCGGCGGCAAGCGTGTGTGGGAAGCTGAAGAAGAATGGGGGCAAAAGTCAAGCATAAAAATCTATTTCCATCATTGTTTTGGCCCCCAAAGTCCACAAGCTTATCCCTTATGTCCCCCAATACTTTCTAGCATATTTAATCCCACAAATCACCAATTTGATGCCAAATGTTGCAGCCCCCTCACAAGCCTCCGAATTTCACAAATTTGGACTTCAATTCAATCCAATTTGATCCACAAAATCTCCATGCTAATATACTTGGTCCCCACTTACTTTCTTACATATAAATTCCCCCAAATAACACATCTTAAACAGCCAAAAATGGCCACTCTCTCTCCCATCCGAATTCTTTTCCTTTTTCGAAAAGGTCCGAAATTCAATTTCTTAACAAATCTCTCCAATTTGATGACCAATTTTGCTGTAGAGGAAGCTTACATAATTTCCACAATTTCCCTTCGCCAAGTAGCTCACTAAGGAGGCCAAAAATCCCCTCAAATTGGCCCTCCAAATTTCCTTTCTTTTCCGAATCGTCCGAATTGATTTTCCGTAAAAATCTTGGGCTCGCCGAAAATTCCCCAAGAGATAAGTTGATGTTCCTAAAATAAGTCGTGACACGACAGAAATTTCAATTTCTGAAATCGGGTTCAATTTCGTGGTTAATTTCAACCTGATGCAATTTTAGCGTGACATAACCTACCGAGTAGCTTTTAGGAATTTTTAGTGCAATTGACCCGTGGTCTATTATTTTCGAGCCACATTATATATCTTCGACAGATTGGCGACTCTCGGTTGTTGTGAAAATCTCGATATTTCAAATACGGTCACAGGGTACCAAAAGGACAAAAAAAACGGTATAGTGCCAATCGACAAGAATTTCGCAATTAGGTGGAATCACCCACACTTAATCACATGGCTATATCGAATCGACCTATCTCCGGTCTCTAATCGATTTTTAACTGTGCCATAATGACCCTTGCAGATTAGCACGGTCGAGCAGTCGATCCCGGTCGAATTCTCAAGTCTATTGCGTTAAAATCCCTTAACGGCTTCACCTAATAGGCTAGTTATCTCATGAGTGGCCAACTTAGAGAAAAGAACTATAGGCGCGTCGATGAAAAGTCTAACTTATTCAATCGAAAACAGAACCTGAATTTAAAGATGTCACACACCCTCTATCCGCCACCGTTCGCCGCCGTCACCCAAGCCGCCATCCTCATCGCCGTGCCATGCCACTCACCCTTGCCGCACCGCCCTCACATCGAGTTGCCACCGATGCCTCAAGGTCATGAGTCCATAAGCCCTTGCCGAGCAACCGCCGTTCCTTGTTACTGTCCACTAAGCCACGCCTTATGCCTCATCGAGCCATCGTCGTGCTGAACCACCATCCACACCATGAGCCATCGCCACTGCTGTGAGCCGTCGAAGCAAGATCTAGACCATGAGTAACTGCCTAACCCTTGTTTAGGTTGGTAGTTACACTTAAGGTTAAGGTTAGATTAAGGTTAATGATAGTTAGATAAGGTGATAAGTGGATTAGGATGATAAGCTATTATGAATAGTGAATAGTGAATGTGATAACTTATCAAAATGTGATAAGTGTTTATTATATTTTAAATTTTAAATGTGATCAGTGCATTTTGTATTGCAATTTTAAATGTGATAAGTACTTATCAAATCCCAATTTTTAGAATGGTAAGTGCTTATGCAATCCTCATTTTAAAAGGGTTCATAGTATCGTATTTTAATAAATGATAAGTGTTTGTAAAATGTTACTTTGAAAAGTGATACACTAAGTTGATAATTGAAATTATGGTGTGATATTATATGCTATGAGGTTGATGCATGATTTTTTGGTGGATAAAAAAATCATTGCGTGATCACGTGTAATTATTTCATGGTATTCTTGTGTGCCAAGGTTGCTAGTATATAATGTGTGAGTACTAAACACTCTTGCATTGGCTAATGAGAAAGATAAAAAATTGGTTTGAGTGGATGATGTGCTCGTGTGATTACAAAATGCTTTTGTACTCATATGATTACGAGGGACGATGTCCGATGAATTTCAAATGCCCTGATGTCAATGAGACACCGTTCACAGATGGATTTCAAAACGAAGCTCCTCAATTGGAATGCCATCTTTTGAGTGAGGTCGAAACGTTTTCATGCCCAATGGGACAAGACAATGCTTGGTTATGCCAGAAGACCACTGACGCGAGTGTCGGTCATGGCCGAGAGTGGTCGTAATAATATGGAAGTGTGGTCTTGAGGATAGCATGGTAGTATGGGATACCATGCGAATCTTGAGACATTAAGCATGTGCATAGTGCATGAGTGCTGAATGGATATTCTGAGAGTGATGTTATGGCCTACACATGTGTGGCATGTGAATTGCATGAGACACGTGTGTGAATTACATAGCATTTTAGTGGCTTATGTGGCACATGCATGCTTGATTAATCCTGCCTATGAATTGAAGTATGTGGATTTGTATGCTTGTGTTAGGACTCGAGGACTGTAGGTCTATGTTAAATCCCTTCATGTTATAGTCAAGGAAAAGCTTAGACTTTACTATTAATATATCATCGACAATTAAGCCATGTGTTAGTGTGTCTCAGAGGCGAAGTACCTCCCTATGCTAGGATTATGGAGTTTACTTACTGAGTATATCTCACATGTTGTTGTTTAAATATTTCAAGCCTTAAGCATGATTAGCCCATTTTGCCATATACGTTTTGGGATGCCCGTGCCTTAGGACACCAAGGTGACCTCCTATCCGATGGAGGGGACAAACACTAGATATGAGAAGTATATGACCACCATTTGGGCGGATGAGGGGTTGATGAATCTAGTGCCTCATCAATTCATGGCTTGGTATGTTTGGGTCGGGAAGGAGCTATTTGGCCCTCTCTAGGGTTTTGACGGGTCACCAGTCAGGGGACCCGGGGGCACTAATTTAGACCCAATAGATGTGGATATCCCCAACGGTGCCGTCACTAATCCAAAGATGGACACGGATCAAGAGTCGGACCCCAAGCCTAAGCCGTGGTACTATAACCTAGATGTATAGGAGATATCACTTTTTGAGGTCGTTCTCGTAGTCTAAAGGTGCTAGGCTAACCCCAACTCCCTTTTGACGAATTGAAAGGAACCCGCTTCGCGAATGTGTATATGCTAAGCTTATGGTGTATTAAAGCTAGTGTGTAAATGTTAATATATATATATATATATATATAATTGTGTTTTGATGTGTTCTATGCTATCTCTCTTATAGTGAATGATTGGGTGGCGTTAATTCTACTTCCACTTGGGTATAATAAAAAAATAAAATGAATGGGTCGATGACACTTCTTGGGACTTTGCAATTAAATGACCAAAGGATAAGAAAGGATGCCACGCATCCAAGGGTCGAGCTGTGACATCCCACGTCTTATTGATATCAAAGCATGCTCATTACCTAAAGTGATAAGGTGCATTGACACTTTGAGATAGTTAGTTAGGAACACGCGCTATGCTTATGAGTGCTGATTATTTTGTTGATTTATGGTTCTTGATTCCTGACTGAATTGTTAGGATTGTGGAACCACCTTTTCTTAGAATCCTGAAAGATGAATAATCTAGTCCTAAGAGTGCCTAGAGGATGAGCAACTCCAGGCTAAGTAGGTGCCAGAGGAAGGGCATAAAGGGATCACAGACTAGATGGGATTTTCCAAGCTCTAGAGGCAATTAGAAATTTGATGGGACAGCAAGCTCAAAATCAGACTGCCGCTATTGTCGCCGCCTCTACTCCCAATGATGCCCCTTTAGCTAGAGACGGGAATGGCGACCGGAGGATGTATAAGTTGAATTAGTTCATAAAGTTGAAGCCACCGTAGTTCGTTGGAAAGGGTGATCTTGAGGCTATAGCCTCATGGATCAAGGAGCTGGAGAAGGCTTTTGCACTATTAAGGTGCACTAAGGAGGACAAAGTGAAATTGGTTATATACCAACTACAAGGTAGCGCTAATGATTAGTGGGAATCCACTCGAATAAAGGTCTTTCCTAAGGCATAGCCCCAACTTAGGGTGCCTTCGTTGAAGCGTTCAACGGAAAGTGTTTTTCCAAGTGTGCGCAAGAGTAGAAGATTGTGGAATTTCTACAACTCCACTAGAATCACTTGTTTGTCAACTAGTATGAGGCCAAGTTTGTTGAGCTATCAAAGTGTGCACCAAGGATGATCGAGGACCAGATGGACAAAGCGTGGAGATTCCAAGATGGTGTAAAGCAAGAGATATGTAGCCAACTTTTGCCTCATACCAAATGTCGTTGTCAAAACTGAAGGAATTGAAGGTGCAAATGCAAGAGTTGCTCAATAAGGGATTTATTTGCCCTAGCACATTTCCATGAGGAGCATCAGTTTTGCTCGTGAAGAAGAAAGATGGGTTGTTGCCATTATGCATTGACTATCGACACCTCAATCAAATGACAATCAAGAACAAGTATCCATTGTCAAGGATCGATGACTTATGGATCAACTTCAAGGAGCTTCGGTATTCTCCAAGATAGACCAATAGATGGGCTATCATCAGCTAAGAATCAAGGAGGATATCTCGAAGATCGCATTTCGAATGCGATATGGCCACTACGAGTTTATGGTAATGCCGTTTAGATTAACCAATGCCCCAACTGCTTTCATGGACTTAATAAATCGAGTGTTCAATATGTACTTGGATCGATTCATTATAGAGTTCATTGATGACATATTGGTGTACTTGAAGAGCCTAAAGGAGCATGAATAGCATTTGAAGATGGTATTGCTGACCCTTCAAGAATGCACTTTACGCCAAGTTTAGTAAGTGCAAGTTTTGGCTCAATAGGGTAGCTTTTCTAGGTCACATAATATTTGGCAAAGAAATTTCAATGGACCCGACAAAGATTGAGGCGATCATGAACTAGCCAAGGCCAACAATGGTGATTGAAGTTCGGAGTTTTCTGGGATTGGCTGGTTATTATCGGAGATTTGTGGAAGGATTCTCTGGAATAGCTATACCTCTAACGTGACTACTAAAGAAAGAAGTGAAGTTCAAGTGGACGGATAAGTATGTGAAGAGTTTTGAAGAGCTCAAGCACAAGTTGGATACTGCGCCAATATTGACGACATCGTCTAGTCTTGGAGGTTATGAGATTTACAGTAACGTTTTGTATAAAGGACTAGGCTACGTCCTAATGCAATATGGACGAGTGGTAGTTTATACATTTAGACAACTAAGGCCTCATGAGTAAAACTATCCAACGCACAACTTAGAATTGGTAGCAATCATCTTCACTTTGAAAATTTGGAGGCACTACTTGTGTTGAGAAAATTTTACAATCTACACCGACCATCAAAGCCTGAAGTATCTTTTTTCTCAGAAAGGGTTGAACAAGAAATAGTGACGTTGGATGGAACTTCTCAAGGACTACAACTATGACATCCTACATAATCCTAGAAAGGCCAACAAGGTAATAGGTGCACTTAGCCAAAAGTCAACTATTGCGCAAATGATGATTCGGGAATGGATTCTTCTCAAAGGAGTGCAAGATTCGAATTTTAGATTCGAGCTAAGCCACCTCTCTATTCTTATGGCTACTCTCTGAATAGAACCCAAAGTGCAAACTATAATTAAAGCACTATAGTCAACGAATTCTTCAATCCAAAGAATTCTACAAGAGAGTGCAGAAAAGAGGAAAACATATTTTCAAGTAGCAAAGGATGGGATATCAAAATTTCGAAGATAGTTATGTGTGCCCGACAATGCAAAACTCAAGAAATTCTGGCAAAAGCTCACCAAAGCAACTACAACATACATCTAGGTAGCACGAGGATGTATAGGAATCTTCAATCGTATTATTAATGGAATGGCATGAAGACAAATGTCATTAAGCACATGACCAAGTGCTTGATATCCCAACAAGTGAAAATGCAACACTACAAACCTAGTGGACTACTACGATCCTTGGAAATCCCATAATGGAAATGAGAGTATATCATGATGGACTTTGTGATGGGACTACCAAGGAGCTAGAGAAGTAACGATTCCATTTGGGTCATAGTTGATGGACTAATTAAGTCAGCACACTTTATTACCGTACGAAAAGACTTTGCCATGGACAGATAGGCTGAGCTATATGTGCGGCAAATAATTCATCTGCATGGAATGCCCATGAGGATCACTTCAATCGAGACCCCAAGTTCATGGAAGCATTTTGAAAACGCCTACAGACTGCCATGAGATCAAAGTTACAGTTTAGCACAGCTTATCATCTTCAAACAGAAGGTCAATTTGAGATGACCATTTAGACATTCAAGGATATGTTGCAGCTTGCGTCATGAATTTCAAAAGAGGATAGGAAGATCAACTACACCCCATCGAGTTTGCGTACAATAATAGGTGCCAAAAGAGCATTGGAATGGCATCGTTCGAGGCATTATACGGTCATGCCTGTAAAACACCGATCTGTTGGGACGAAGTTGGAGAAAGGAAGATTACTAGCCTCGAGCTAGTTCAACAATTCGTAGATGCGGATAAGATTATAAGGGACAGGCTAAGAACAGTCCAGAGCTGCTAGAAAATCTGTGTCGATAAACGACGAAGGTCTTTGGAATTTCAAGTAGGTGATCTTATATTGCTTAAGGTGTCACTAACGAGAGGAACGTCACATTTTGACAATAAAAGAAAGCTAAGTCCCAATACATTGGACCTTTCAAGATCTTGAAATGAATAGGGACCTTGGCCTACCGATTAGTATTGTCGTCACTCTTGCTTAGGTTCATAATGTGTTTCACATATCCATGCTTAGGAAGTATAAACCGGACTTGGCACATGTACTCAATTATGAGGAAATTGAAGTTGACGATAGAGTGTCGTATATTGAGTAGCCGACGTGGGTCATCGACAGAAAGAAGCAAGTGTGATGCAACAAGGTCATTCCCTTAGTCAAAGTTATTTGGCAACATCATGGTACCAAGGGAGCAACTTGAGAAAGTGAAGATGTGACGAGATGTTAGTATCCTTATCTATTCGAAGAGAAAAGTAATTCTACAAATTTCAAGGACAAAATTTCTTTAAGGGGGAGAAGTTATGACATCTTCAATATGACTCCTATTTAGGGAGTGGAATTACGATAGTAATCGACGGACCATAGAAAGTTATGAATGACCACCTTAGGATGAAAACTCAAGTTTTCATTGGCGGATCGTGAAATTTAGGAAAAGTGGAAATGGGTCGTGAACGAAGAGCCATGAAGACCCGAACCATAGACGGGCCCATTGGCCCTCACACCCCTATTAGTCAAACAAAAAAGGCCCACCAAGCCATCCAAGCCCATTCTTGAATTTTGGGAAGCATGCACTTTAAATTGGCCCATGTGCTGAATAGTAAATTGGATTATAGTTTAGTTTAATTCCCATTTTGCTCCCATGCGAAAATGAGAGTGGCGCCCAAGGAAAGGAGAAGAGAGAAGTAGAAGACTACCTAGCTAGCGTACCTAGCTCTAATCTTAGTTCTAGCACATTCCCAATATCTTGCATTAAATGCCTTGGATAGGATGATCTTCAGGAGGCATTATTGGCCATGAGAAAATCAAGGGAATTGTATATTGAATTAATACTTGCTCAGTATCTCTCTCTCTCTCTCTCTCTCTCTTCCATACCATCAAAACCCCCTATACCTATTTCCTCTCTCAGCTCACCCTCTCGTCCCCGCCATCCACCACCGTCGCTCAAGCAGCCAACCTCACCACCATGTTGTGCCATCGCTCGCCCTTGCCATGCCATCTTGACAACTAGTCGCCATTAACACCTCAAGTTCGTGAGTCCCCATTCCCTTGCTGAACCACCACCACTCCTTGTTACCATCCACTGAACTACGCCACATGCCTCACCGAGTCACCACCATGCCAGACCACTGTCCACGCCATGAGTCATCGCCACCACCGCTTCTCGCCGTCGAAGCTAGACCCAAGATTAATGATATTAGATTAAGTGATAAGTGGATTAGGATAATTGGCTATTTGATAAGTGATAAGTGCTAGTGATAAGTTATCACGATAAGTGATAAGGGCTAGTGATAAGCTATCATAATAAGTTATAAGTGTAAGTGATAAGTGCTAACGGTAAGCTATCGTGATGAGTGATAAATGCTAGTGATAGGTTATTATGAATAGTGAATAATGAATTTGATAACTTATCAAAAGGTAATAAGTGCTTATTATATGTCCAAATTTAAATGTGATAGGTGCATTTTGTATTGCAATTTTAAATGTGATAAGTACTTATTAGATCCCAATTTTTAGAATGGTAAGTGCTTATGAAATCCTCATTATGATAAGTGTTCATGTTATCCTATTTTAATAAATGATAAGTGTTTGTAAAATGTTATTTTGAAAATTCATGTGCTAAGTTGATAATTGAAATTATGGTGTGATATTATATGTTCTGAGAATAATGCATGATTATTTTGGTGGATAAATAATTATTGGGTGATCATGCAAAATTATTTCATGGCATTTTTGTGTGCTAAGTTAGCTAATATAAAATGTGTGAGTATTAAACACTCTTGCATTGGCTAATGAGAAAGATAAAAATTGGCTTGAGTGGCTGATGTGCTCATGTGATCACATAATGGTTCCATACTCGTATGATTATGAGGGACAATGACCAATGGATTTCGGATGCCCTGATCTTAGTGAGACGCTGCTCGCAGATGGATTTCGAAACAAAGCTCCTTAATTGAAATGCCATCTTTGAGTGAGGTCGAGACATTACCATGCTCGACGGGGTGGTATGATGCCCGTTTATGCCAGAAGACTACCGACGCGAGTGTCGGTCGTGGCCGAGAGCGGTCATAATAATTTGGAATTATGATTTCAAGGATAGCATGGTAGTATGGGATGCCATGCAATTCTCAAAACAATAAGCATGTGCATAGTGCATGAGTGCTGAATTTATATTCTGAGAAGAATGTTATGGCCTGCACACATGTTACATGGATTTATATGAGTTGGATGAGACACCTGCATGAATTACATGGCATTTTAATGGCTTATGTGGCATATGCATGCTCGATTAATCTTGCCTATGAATTGAGAAGTATGTGAATTTGTATGCTTGTGTTAAGACTCGAGGAATGTAGGTTGAGATTAGATACCTTCATGTTATAGTTAAAGCAAAGCTTAGACTTTACTATTGATTGTCTTCGACAATTATACTGTATGTTTATGGTCTTTTTATGGCGAAGTATCTCCCTACTTGAGGATTAGAGAGTTCACTTACTGGGTATATCTCACCCGTTGTTGTTTAAATGTTTTATGCCTTAAGTATGACTAACCCATTCTACTACATATGTTTTAGGGTGCCTCAAGACACCAAGGTGACCTCCTATCTGGTGGAAGGGATGAACACTAGATACGAGAAGTATGTGACCACCCTTTGGTTGGATGAGGTGTTGATGAACATAGATTCATGGCTTGGCATGTTTGGTCGAGGAGAAGCTATTTGGCCTTTGACAGGTCGCCAGGCGGGAGACCTGAGGGCGCTAATTGGGACCCCATGGACGTGGATGTCTCCAATGGTGCCGTCACTAATGTGGAGACAAACTCAGATCCAAAGTCACACCCCGAGCCTGAGCCATGGTACTATAACCTAGAACTAGACGCATAAGGGATGCCACTTTTTTTTTAGTTTGCCTTCATAGTATAGAGGTGCTAGGCTAACCCCAACTCCCCTTTGACAAACTAGAAGGAACCCACTTCGTAGATGTGTATATGCTAAGCTTCTAGTGTATTAAAGTTAGTGTGTAAATGTCTATATATATATGTTGCGACCAATTTTTCGGGTGTGAACCACCTATGATTTGGCTAATGGATTGTTAAGCCTAGACTTAACTCGGGCTCTCCCAAGCCCATACCAATTTGCGATTTAGGTTCAAACTTTAACATGCAATTGATTTTTAACTAGGAGTCGTGACTAATCTATTTTTGCTAGCTCTATTAGAAACCTAAGTAAAGTAACAGGAGATTTACTTTACTTCGACGAACCAGAGATCATGGGTACGGGGACTTGGTTACACTAGATTTTCTAATGCCCTTTTGGTACCAGTCTTTTATTTTCAAAAATGTTTTTGCGGGTAGCTTAAATTGATTTTAAATCTATTTCCCTAACATGTGAGTCGATCATGCGGGTGCGCAATCCACCAATTTAACACCCAGATAAACAATAAATAAATCGCAAACTTACCTCAAAGCAACGAAAGCATCTGCAATGTTAAATTAGAATTCACATCAACAACCCTAGATATGATTTCTAATTAACACGCAAATTCTTTTTTCGTTTTCACTTAATTAGTAGAAATCATGCAATATTAATTAAATGACCTAATTCTAATGACATGCAATTTCTAATTAAATGGACTTAGCAACAATCACTAAATGGCATGCATTTCAATGAATCTGATCCGAATGATGTGCATATGACATTTTTTCTTTTTTCTTTCTTTTTCCTAAAAGAATGCAATTCATCCTAAAAAAAAAAAAAAAACTAATTTATCCTAAGACATTTTTGTATTTTTTCATGAAATTCGGAATTAGATAAAATGTAAAAATTATCTAATTAGATTAAGATCCTATTTAATTTGTATTAGGAATTTGGTTAAGCCAAATCCTAATTTAAACAAAAATATCATCTCAACGCAAGTAATCCTAAAATGCATTCTATTTAAGAAAATACCTAAACTTATAATAAATTAAGAAAAATATTAAACTAAGTGCAATTTTACCATAATATGCAATGACGTACAAAATATGCCCTAATTCTACATGACATATGCATGATGATTTTTTGTTTTTCCTTTTTTTTTTTTTTTAAATTTTCGAAATTAATAATTGCCAAATAATTAAACATGCAATCCGAGTTAAAAAAACTAGCAACCTAAAATTTTTGATTTTTTGAATTTTAATTTTTTTTTTTTTAAATTCGAAATAAAATTCCTATTCTAAATATGTAAACCCTAAAACAAGCAATAAACCTAATCTAACTCCGATTTTTTTTTTATTTTCTTTTTTTTACGAAAACAAAATCGATCAAACTACACGACAGTAGGTCAGGCAAGATAAAATCAATTCCCATAAATTGACGAATCATATCCTGCGCATGGGATTGGATTGATCAATTTTGAATAAATCGCGAATCGAATCTCAAGCGTGAGATCAGATTGGCAATTTTCCCGTGTGATTGCAAGTCATATTTCTAGCGTGAAATGAAACTATCAATCATATGCACGTTGTGAAATTAGGGAATAATCCCTAATTTAAAAAAAGCTTTCCGGGAAACTTTCGATAAGATGCATCATTGGAAGATTTGAATTTAAACGTAATATCAACAAATTAAGTAAGGAAATTATCAAATTAAATTTGGATAATATATTTACCTATTTCGTAGATATCGTCCCCGAATTCGGACTCTCCAAAAGATAGCACTGGTGATGGCCTATAGTGAGCTAGACGTGGTGGTTCGATTGGGTGTGTCCACGGCTACAAGGCACGCGAGAAGATTGCATTGCTGGACCGCTTTAGAAGCGTTGAACCAAAGAAGATGTTCGTGCAGGGAGTGCTCCACGTCAATCTTCAATTTTTGCGAAAAACAATCAATTCCTCCTCAAAGTTGACCACCCCCTTTTTACTGGAATATCTATGCCTTGATTTTTCTTTTCCCTCTTCATGCATGGATTTATGCAAGGGCACTGCAGAGAAGTGGGGGCACCCGTTCCCCGTCTTCAAGTTTGTCTTGTAGGCGAATTTGTTGGATTCACGAAGAAGACTTGCAAAATAGAGATTTAGCTCGAGATCAAGTTTGCAAGCACGACTATGGACTAGAGATGCCGTGGGGATGCTTGAACGCTCTCTGGAATTGCAGGAGCTCGTCTAGAATTGATGGGCGTTCGTTGGTGGGACTCTTGGATCACTGCGACACTCGGCATGGTGGTGCATGGCTTGTGCTTTGGGCGATGCTTGGTTTGTTTGATCCCTGCCATGGTCTGCAACTCGGACAAACGAGCGGGTTGTCCTGTGATTTAGGAGACAACAACTTTGTCGAGGCCTCCAGCGTTGGCAACTTGCTAGAAAATCCGGAAATAACCTGTAAAATAGAGAGAATAGAAACGCAGGTCGTGGGACCAAGAGGAAGCAGCAACGTCGGGCTCAATTCGGCTGAGGAGACACGCTTGGGAAGAAGACGCTTCCTCTCTTTTATTTCTCTCTCAATTCTTTGATCTCGCAATGGCCGTCTGTATCGATTGTCTAGCGAGATGATGAAGGGGCTGCGATGAAGGGCCGGGACCAAGACCTTGCTCTCTGCTCTTCTCTCTCTTTTCGCCGCTTTCTCTCTAGGGTTGCAGTTCCTTTTTCTCTCAATTGCGGCCGTGAAAAATTAGTTGTGTGCCCCCCTCTTTTTAGCTATGCAATGGTCTTATTTATACTGCTGACCTCCTCATATATTCTTGTCCTCAATCTTTCCTTGGTTGATTGATTCCATGCGAATATTTTATTCTATTGTGTGCGTTGATATCATCAAAAGAACTCTTTCCCAAGCGGTGGATGAATTATTCGAGGAAGGAAATCTCATTTGTGAACAACGTCAAAATCTTCGTCTGCACCATTGTATTTATCAGCTCAACTGAGTCCCATTTTTCCCTTGTTTTATTTGCCCATACTTGCACATATAATGCCATGGTTACATATGAAGAGCATATATACTCAATTTTCCAGATTTTGATTCTTCTCTTCCATCAGCAAAGATATTGGTCCAACGCTTGGATTTTTGTTTAAACCCATCATATATTCAACTTATATTTGCTGCACCCTTCCTCTCAAGGCCTAGAATTATAAAGAATATGCTCTATTGATTTCAGAATTCTTTTCAATTTAGATCACTGATTTTGAGCTATGTGGATTTGATGGGCTTGATTGAATTTTGTGCTTGTGCTTTTGTGGGCTCCATTAAGTTCGAGATGATTCACTTGAGTCTATTCATCGCCGGTCCAATGCAAAGATGATAAATGCTCCTAAAACTATATGTTATGCAATTAATTAATTTTTTTAGGGGTTAAAAAATTAATCCTTAATTTTTTAATGCAATAAATAACTAGGTCGCCGAAATTTAAGTGTCAACAGCTGCCCCTCTTTAAAGGTGAGCTCGTAGAAGTTGTCTTCAAAGACAAATTAAAACCTAAATTTTGAGCATGCACATGCAATGAATGACTTTTGTTTGGAAAATGAATTTCATTTTTAATGCAATTTATATGATGCATGGAAATGCTAATGCAAATGATAAATGAACTTACCTGGAATAATTTACCTTCAAGGAAGATAGAGTAGTTCGAAGTGGTTAGTGTTACATATGGTCGCCAGAATAGTAACATGACTTTATGAAGAGCATTCCCGGACCCGCATTCTACGGTCGCCCGGTATGGCAATGCTTGGTTGTGTCTAGGGCTCATACCATTCTACGATCGTGTAAACGGGAATTCATTTTCCAGGACCCGTACCACTCTACGGTCGCCTGAATGAGGAAATAGGTGTTGTCTAGGACCCATACCATTCTACAGTCGCCTAAACAAGGATTCACTTTCCAAGACCCGTACCATTCTACGATCGCCTGAATAAGGAATAGGTGTTGTCGAGGACCCGTAACATTCTATGGTTGCCTTGACGGAAAATTGATTTTTCAGGACCCGTACCATTCTACGGTCGCCTGAATGGGGAAATTGCTTTTCTAGGACCCGTACCATTCTATAGTCGTCTGTTAGTGCAATAAATGTTGTTTAGGACCCGTACCATTCTACGGTCGCCTAAACGGAGATTTTGCTTGGCTAGGACCCGAACCATTCTTCGATCACCCAGCATTGCAACACAAATCATCTGACCAGGACTCGAACCGTTCTTCGGTCGCCTTAATCAAACTAAATCTGGAGAAAAATCTTGGGGGATAGCTCAATTGAGTGTCGATGAAAAGGACTCTAGTCTATGAAAGCACGCCGGGTCGATAAAAGAAAACCGGGCTATGGAAGCACGCCAGCTCGATAAAAGGGAACCCGAGCTACGAAAGCAAGCCAGGTCATTATAAATGGACACCGGGTTACGGAAGCACGCCGGGTCAATAAAGAGGGACTGGGCTACAAAAGCATGCTAGGTCAGGAACTCTGGGGTACAGAAGCACACTAGATCAATAAAGGGACATCGGGCTACGGAAGCATGCCGAGTTGATGAAAATGACTCTAGGCTACGAAAGCATGCCAGGTCAAGAACTCCGGGCTATGGAAGCACGCTGGATCAATAAAAGGACATCGGGCTACGGAAGCACGCTGAGTCGATGAAAATGAATCTGGGCTACGAAAGCACGCCAAGTCAAGAACTTCGGGCTACAGAAGCATGCCAAGTCAAGAACTTCGGGCTATGGAAGCATGCCGGGTCAATAAAGAGACATCAGGCTACGGAAGCACGCCGAGTCGAGGAAAATAACTCTAGGCTACCAAAGCACGCCAGGTCAGGAACTAGACAGCTTGACCAAGTCAAGTGTCGATGCACTTCAGAGAGAATACCTGCACAATGACAAGTATTTAGAGTATGGGTAGAGATATACCACTGGTGATATCTCGATTCTTGGGGTTATGTCTTTTGGAATTTAGATATCCCATGGAGGTCTTTCACCTCATGGTGGAGGTTTTTCATCTCCTAATATCATTTCTGAAAGGAACTTGAATTACTTATGGACATGATTTAGAGCAAAAATAGGGCTTTCACTCACTCTCATTTAGAATGGCTATGTTGTGAGAATCACTCAATCTCAACATCATCATATCGACAAGGGTCCGAGTATTCTCGCAATTAGTACGACCTTACCAATCCGAGAGGTCTTTAATATGGACCATAATGTGGGCTTGGTCAACGGCTTAACAAAGGGGACTCTTTAAGTCAAGGCAATTAAAAGAACAATTCCGTAATAATCTCTGGGTTTACAAGTCAAGAACCCTGCAAAATGAGAAAGAAATAATCTCGCTCGCACTTCTTCGAGCGATGCTTATAAACATATGAACTCCTATGTTAATTCAAGTGCCATAATCTGAAGAGACTTTAAAAGGGACGTACATAGTCTAGGTTCATGGGTTGAGAAATGAAATGATCATTAGGCTCAAAATGTGTGTAAATGGTGAAAGTTGATGATCATTTTGGTATTGCCACCAATTTTCTTTTTCACCATCGGGGATTGTCTTCATGAAGTGTCCCATTGATTGTAAAAACTCAGCATTTGAGTTCTTTGAATATTGCTCCATTAGGATTCAATTCTTGCAATTGACAGTCACCTATCTTGACTTTCTTTTTTCATCTATGGGCATTGGCCTTGCTTTTACTAGTGTGGCACCCCCAAAACCCGATAGGGTCGCCACAGATACTACGCGATAAGATACTAAGGCAAAAATAACTTATACGACGATAGAAGAAAGAATTGAAATTCAGGCCGAGGTTTAGGCGTAAATTTTTTTTTTTTCTTTTTCTTTTGAAAAGGCTATAAGGAAAGTTGCGCAGCTCACGACGAAAATAAGAGGCGAGTCTCACCATCACTCCACTTCCCCCACGACAGCACAATGCACACCAACTATTTCAATTAAAAGAAAGTACAAGGACGAACCACTTTTATTTACATATATATATATTTACGAAGGGTTTCACGGATCCGTACATCAAAAAGGTAGGCCAAGACTCATCCATACGCTCGGCCTCCAACCCCAAAAAGGAACACACGACCCACTAAAATAGCGTGTATAGACCTCCCCTCGGACTGCTAGTGTCGGCCATAACCCAAAAAGTTGCCAACTCCTACTCCACGCGCGCGGGCCGTCACACCCATCCCGGTGCGTCAGGCGGTGGGGGTGGCAGCATCCCCATCATCACTCCGTCACGGCGAATGTGGACGGACACGTACTCCTGAATGGATTTGGGCCCCAGATAGACCCACGTCATAGGACACAATCGCGCGAACCCGGATGAACGTCGGGACCCGGTAAGGTGGGACAATCGATCTCCGTCGGCTCGACCTCCACATCGGACGGAAGGCCGTAAAATACTCCCGCGTGACGGGGAGTGGCATCGTGCTAATCTGAAATGTTGGTCCCCGAAGGGGTGAGTACAACCACTCAGCAGGTAAAGGAATCCAATCACCACTCAATGCATTTAAACAATACGAACAATTTCATTATACATGTTATTCATGCATTCCAACGTACTTACCTCGAAGCCATGTATATACCATCATACATCATCATCACAATCATAATACGTACATAGCATAAACTACGAATGATCATCATCATCATACCATATGATCCATACATGTCATCATGTCACCATGTCATCATATCATCATGTCATCATGTCACTATATCATAAGTGATTATCATCACATCATATCACATATGCATGTCATCATGTCATATTACTCATGCACGTCATCATCATATCTTATGTACATGCCATCATATCATCATGTCATATTTCCCATGCATGTTATCATCATATATTATGTACATGCCATCATGTCATCATGTCATATTACCCATGCATGTCATCATCATCACGTCACATATGCATGATTTAATTTCCACTTTAGTTCTCAATTGATCCTCACATCACCCTTTCTCGGGATCGTCCATCCCATACTTTACACTCGCACCCTATCCAGGCATTGCGAGAAGAACCTCCGGAATTATGCCATTCATGGCCACCGGGCATCCGGCACCCCCACATCCCGGGCATCTCGCACCCCAACTGGCATCACGAGGCATCCCCTCGGGCAAAGACCTCCGAGGCTTCCGGCACCCAACCATTCCAGGCATCCTGATACTCCCAGGGCCATCCGGTCATGTATCTCTATACATTCCGGGCATCCGACACCCCCCATCCGGGCATCCTGATACTTCCAGGGCATTATCATCCGCCACAAACAGTTTCATCATTTATCATTGTTCATGTTTGCCAATTTAGGTTTCAATATACCATGCACATGATGTAATGGCAAAACAAGATCACCTTCGTTCTTATACATGCATTATTAAGCATTTACATACATGCATTAAAATGCAATCACTCTTAGTAATTAAGTCCTTATGGGATTATATGCCACTAAAAACAATGTACTTACCAAATGCATTTAGAATTTATTTAAATTCCAAATTTATTCTACTTTGCAATTAATTAAATTAAATAATCACACAAATCCCAAATTCATGAAATCAAAGCATATAATAATTTAATGCAATAAAATGGTGAATTTCCACAGAAAAATGCATAGCCAATCAATTTCTACACAAAAGGCAATATTACTAAAATTTCCGCATGGAATCTCGGACAAGGGCAGAATGTACAGTTTTCTAAGTAATTCCATTAAAATGCCCAGACGACCTCAGAAAATTATGAAATTTTGTCAGGTTGTAGTTAAGACATTAAATTATATTTTTCCTGAAGAATCTAGGCCAAATTCGTTTTAGATAAATTTCTATAGTCCCACGAAGCTACTGATCAGATTACCGAAACGTCCAGGGTCCTATGTCCGAAATATTGAGGTTTGACCTACCTACACTTCTTCGTTTTCTCTGAAATTTGGATATGTTTTACTTCGAAGCATCCCCTACAACTTTCATGCAGGAACTTAAGCCAAAATTCCAAAGGATAACCTCCATATGAGTCCATGAAGTCTCGGGTGTCCCATACCGCGACTCCAGATTCATCATCTTCAAGATCAGGTTGGTTTCCTAAGCTATACTAGTTCATTTTGCTTCAAATTTGAGTATGTTGATCTTAAGATGTGCTCTACAAGTTTCATGAAGAAATCGAAGAGAGAATCGTGGTAAAAACCAACATGCAGCCACAAATCTACCACAAGGTCAGTAAGTTACATCCAGATCTAAAGCCTCCGTAGGATGGGGTTTTGACCCCTTAAATCTTCATCATTTTGCACGAAATTTTAGTATGTCATAGTTCAAGGTGTCAAATACAACTTTTATGAAGAGATCCAAGTCAAAATCAAACTCCAAACATGCATGCAAGCTCCCACAAGATTCTGACTCCAGTGATTCGTGCGAAAACAGCATACATCTTCAAGAACAAACCACCCTAGCTCTGTTTTTCTTACCTTTAAACAACCAAAGATCCAACCAACATGCAAGACACACATGCAAGAGAGGAGATGGATCCTAACTTGCCTTAAACTCAAAAGGAATAGCGGACGAACGGCGGCGAACGGCGGCGACGGACGGCTCCTCCTCTCTCGGCCTCTTCCCTCTCTCTCGCACGCACACCTCTCTCCCTCTTTCTCCTTGGGCAACACTCCTCTCTCTCTCCTCTCCCCCATCCAGCCATCTCCCTTTAATTTTCCCCAAGAGGCAATCATTGCATTGCCTCTCCAATGGCCAATGCATGCAAGGCCTCCTTGCCACTTGGCAAGACCCATGCAATGGGCTTTGGGCTTGGGCTTGGGCCCTCTTGGGCCTCTTGGAAGAAGTGGGCCGGCCACTTCTTCCCCTCCCTTGGGCCGACGACAGCCCTCCTTGTGGGCCTTAATGGGCTGGCCACTTGGCCCATTATGGTCCACCCTTGGGCCCAAGGCCCAATCCAACTTTCTTTTCTATATTTTTTTTTTTTGAGACTTAATTACTAAATTTCACCTAATTAAAAATCCTATAATATTTTATCTAAGAGAACTTAATCTATAAAAAGCATGGCCAAGCATAGACTATCCTCATTAATTTACCTTATAATCAAATTTCAAAAACTTAAATTAAAAACACAAGCACAAAACACAAAGCCTTAAGAGAAAACTAAAGGCTAAAACACAACCCATAGGTAAATTCATTACCTATTTAAGAGCTTTAGGGCACCTTAGGGCTTGCCCTTAATTTCTGGGATGCCACAATTCTCCCCTCCTTAGAGAATTTCGTCCTCGAAATTAAACGTTACTTACGTCCTCAAATAGGTAGGGGTACTTCTCCTTCATCTGGTCTTCACTTTCCCATGTGGCTTCTTCCTTATCGTGATGTTGCCATAATACTTTCACCAAGGGAATCTTCTTATTTCTAAGAACTTGCTCTTTCCGATCCAATATTTGCACAGGTTCCTCGATATGTCTCACTTTCTCATCCACCTTGATGGCTTCATGATCGAGTATGTGACCGGGATCTGGCTGATACTTTCTTAGCATCGATACATGAAACACATCATGCAAATTTCCCAAATTAGGAGGTAGTGCCAAACGATAAGCCGCATCTCCTATTCTCTCGAGTATCTCAAAAGGTCCAACGAATCTGTGACTCAACTTTCCTTTCATTCTAAAACGAGATACTCCTTTTAACGGGGATACCTTAAGAAATACATGGTCCCCTGTTCTAAATTCCAAGGGCCTCCTACGCCTGTCCGCATAGCCCTTTTGTCTACTCTGAGCTGTCTTAAGTCTTTTCCTAATAATCTCAACAGCTTCAGTGGTATCTTGTACCAATTCGGGTCCTGTCAATCTTCTTTCACCTACCTCGTCCCAACGAGATAGGGGTTACGCACCTCCTCCCATATAATGCTTCATATGGGGCCATGCCTATACTTTTCTGAAAACCGTTGTTATAGGCAAATTCTACCAAATGCGGGTTCTCATCCCATCTTCCTCTAAAGTCAATGATACGGGCTCTCAAAGCATATCCTCTAGAGTTTGTATCACTCTTTCGTTTGTCCATCTGTTTGAAGGTGATATGCAGTACTGAATTGAAGTTTCGTCCCTAAAGCATTTTGCAGACTTCGCCAAAAATTCGAAGTAAATCTAGAGTCTCGATCCGAAGTGATCGTTACAAGTATACCATGCAAGCGTACTATCCGACTTACATAGATCTCAGCGAGTCTGTTCATTGAGTAGTTCGTACGGACAGCTAAGAAATGGGCTGACTTAGTTAAACGGTCCACCACTACCCAGATTGAATCGTGGCCACTTGATGTCCTTGGCAGTCCTTGCATAAAAATCCATTGTCACATGCTCCCACTTCCACTCTGGTATGTCTAGCGGTCTTAAAAGTCCTGCCGGCTTACGATGTTCCGCCTTTACTTGTTGGCACGTTAAACATTGAGAAACATACTTGGCCGTATCCACTTTCATACCATTCCACCAAAATTGTTGACGCAAATTCCTGTACATTTTTGTACTACTTGGATGGATACTATACTTGCTCTTATGTGCCTCCGACAAAATCTCCTTCTTTACTTCTTCATTGTCGGGCACACAAAGTCGTCCTTGGCATTTTATCGCCCCATCTTCAGAAATTTGAAACTTTGGTCTCTTTCCTAAGGACATCGCCTCCTTCACTTTCAGAATCTCCGGATCAGATCTTTGCAAGATCTTGATTCTCTGGATGATTTCCGGCTCGATCTTTAAGGCTTTAAGCATACCAGTAAGATTATCCACCTTCAACTTAAATTCCGAGTCTGCTACAGACTTTAATAGACTCCATTCTGCTATTCTTAAACTAGCCATCTCCATGGCTGACTTTCGGCTAAGAGCATCTGCTACTCTATTCGCCTTCCCTGGATGGTATCGTATCTCGCAATCATAGTCTTTTAACAATTCCATCCATCTTCTTTGTCTCATGTTTAACTCTTTTTGTGAGAACAAATATTTCAGGCTCTTATGGTCCGTATAAATCTCAGACTTCTCCCCATACAAATAATGCCTCCATATCTTCAAGGCAAACACTATGGCTGCCAATTCTAGATCATGTGTGGGGTAGTTTAACTCATGGAGTTTCAGTTGTCTAGATGCATAGGCTATGACCTTGCCATGTTGCATCAAAACACATCCCAATCCTTTATGAGATGCATCACTATATACTGTAAAACCATCCGGTCCAGAGGGTATAGTTAAGATTGGAGCCGTGGTTAACTTCCTTTTAAGTTCTTGAAAGCTCCTTTCACAATCCCCACTCCATTCAAATTTCGCATTTTTCCGAGTTAACTTGGTTAACGGATCTGCCAATCGGGAAAACCCTTCAATAAACCTTCGGTAATAACCGGCCAATCCTAAGAAACTTCGTATCTCGGTGGGTGTAGTCGGTCTCGGCCAATTTATTACCATCTCCACTTTTGCCGGATCCACTGCAATTCCTCCTCCTGACACCACATGTCCTAAAAATGTTATTCGGTCCAACCAAAATTCACACTTGCTGAATTTGGCATATAACTGGTGGTTCCTCAGAGTCTGCAAAACTATCCTCAAGTGTTGCTCATGTTCTTGTGGTCCTTTTGAATACACCAAGATATCGTCGATAAAAACAATCACAAACTGATCCAAATAGGACTTAAATACCCTATTCATTAGATCCATAAATGCTGTGGGTGCATTTGTCAATCCAAAGGGCATGATAAGGAACTCGTAATGCCCATACCGAGTCCTAAATGCAGTCTTAGGGATGTCCTCTTTCTTAATCCTTAACTGATGGTATCCTGACCTTAAGTCAATCTTAGAGAAAACTGAACTTCATTGAAGTTGGTCAAACAGATCATCAATTCTAGGCAGAGGATACTTGTTTTTAACAGTCACTTGATTTAGTTGCCTATAGTCAATGCATAAACCCATCGACCCATCTTTCTTTTTCACAAACAGAATTGGTGCACCCCAAGGTGAAGCACTTGGCCTAATGAATCCTTTGTCAAGCAACTCCTGTAGTTGCACTTTCAACTCTTTTAGTTCTACTAGGGCCATTCTGTATGGGGCTTTCGATATTGGTCTGGTTCCAGGCATCAGTTCAATTTCAAACTCAACTTCTCTTTCCGGGGGTAATCCAGGCAATTCCTCAGGAAATACATCTGGAAACTCATTTACTACACTAATTTCATCAAGTTTCAGTTCTTCCTTGGCACAATCTTTAACCATTGCTAGGTACCCTTGACATCCCTTGCCAAGTAACACATTAGCCTCTACTGCAGAAATAAATGCTACTGATAGGTGGGTCTGACCACCTAAAAATTCACAACTGGACTGGTCGGGTAAAGCGAATTGGATTACTCTTCTGTAACAATCCATTCTAGCCTGATACTTACAAAGCCAGTCCATTCTTAGGATAACATCAAAGTCATACATGGCCATCACGACTAAGTCTATTTCCGTGTCTTTTCCTCCTACGGTTATCTTACATTTCTCACACACCAACGTAGACAACACCGCATCCTCTAAAGGCGTAGAAACACAAAGAGGAATTCCAAGAAAAGTCGTTTCAATTTCACTCAACAGGTCTATATCATCGGACACAAAAGAATGCGTAGCACCTGTATCAAACAATGCATAAGCCTTCTTGTCATTTATGTAGATTGTACCTGAGATGACGTTGTTGGAAGCTTTCGCTCCCTCTTGAGTGACCGCATACACTTTTCCTTGAGCTGGTGGCCTCCGAGAATTTCCTTGTAAATTTGATTTGACAGCACTCTGATATCCCTGTCGCACTGAGCCAACACTCACCTGCGACCTCTCTTGTGGGCAATTTCTCCTAAGATGGCCCACTTGTCCACAACCAAAGCACTTCAGCCACCCATTACAAGGTCCTGGGCCGTGCCGTCCATTGCACCTTTGACAAACACTAGGCTGATAGGGTGCTTTCCTTATATTCAGACCACTCCTTGCTCCCCCAGAATTTCCAAAATTACTCTTCTTCCTCGCATCCCAAGTCTGACCTTGACCAGAATAGGGTCTCTTACCCCTTCTCACATCATTAGAATTCCACGATTTCTTAAACTCTGACCGCTCTCTTAACAGCTCCTGCTCCACCAACTGTGCCCTTTCATAGATCTCATTGTAATCTCTTATGTTCAAAGGCACCAGTTGCTTTCTAATGTCAGTTCTCAACCCTTTCAGAAATCTCTTAGCCTTTTCCTCCTAATCCTCAATCAGTCTAGGAGCATATCTAGATAGTTCAGAAAATTTAGCCTCATACTGGTCCACTGTCAGCTCCTTTCTTTCTAGCTAAACAAATTCTGTGATTTTCTTATCCTTTGCACAATCAGAGAAATGCTTTCTATTGAAAGCTCTAAGAAACTCATCCTAGTTTATATCAGTACCTGGTGGGAAGATTGTATCCCGTGAAGCTCTCCACCAAAAGTTCGCATTTCCCTCATTTGGTACTCGCTAAAGTTATTTTCTCAAAGCATCATTGCAGTCCAACAACCGGAAAATTCGCTCCATTCCATCAATCCAATGCTCCGCCTCCTCAGGACTTCCCATGCCACTGAATTTGGGTGGCTTCAGCTTCAAAAATTGTTCCACTAGTCCCTGAGTACGGCGCTCTGCTCCGGGTTGTTGCTGCGCCTGCCTTTCCATCAGATTTCCAATGTTGGCCAATGCTTGCAGGATATCTTCCATTCGGGGTTCAGCCCTTGATGAAGAGGCTTCAGCCCTCGGTGGACGATGACTTCCAAACCGTACCATGGTTTTTTCCGCAATTCCAAGCATTTGCCTCAGGAAAAATCTGAGACTCACTGCCTTCATTCATAGCAACCACTACCACTACTAAAGTAACATATACATGTTACTAGCAACCTAAAAAAAAACTACTAAGGATCTACGGGCAAATACTCATCACCCGTTATTCAATTATTCCATTTTATATCCTATGGTGTGCATTGTCAAAACTTCCCTCATTTGCTAAATGAGGTCTCCTTATCACTCCAAGCATAAACCTTTGGCTTTGATACCAACCACTGTGGCACCCCCAAAACCCGATAGGGTCGCCACAGATACTACGCGATAAGATACTGAGGCAAAAACAACTTATACGACGATAGAAGAAAGAATTGAAATTCAGGCCGAGGCTTAGGCGTAAATTTTTTTTTTCTTTTTCTTTTGAAAAGGCTATAAGGAAAGTTGCGTAGCTCACGGTGAAAATAAGAGGCGAGTCTCACCATCACTCCGCTTCCCTCACGACAAAGACAATGCACACCAACTATTTCAATTAAAAGAAAGCACAAGGCCGAACCACTTTTATTTACATATATATATTTACGAAGGGTTTCACGGGTCGGTACATCAAAAAGGTAGGCCAAGACTCATCCATACGCTCGGCCTCCAACCCCAAAAAGGAACACACGACCCACTAAAACAGCGTGTATAGACCTCCCCCTCGGACTGCTAGTGTCGGCCATAACCCAAAAAGTTGCCAACTCCTACTCCACGCGCGGGCCGTCACACCCATCCCGATGCGTCAGGCGGTGGGGGTGGCAGCATCCCTATCATCACTCCGTCACGGCGAATGTGGACGGACACGTACTCCTGAATGACTGGGCCCCCAAATAGACCCACGTCATAGGACACAATCGCGCGAACCCGGATGAACGTCAGACCCGGTAGGGTGGGACAATTGATCTCCGTCAGCTCGACCTCCACATCAGACGGAAGGCCGTAAAATACTCCCCGCGTGACGGCAGGGAGTGGCATCGTGCCAATCTGAAATGTTGGTCCCCGAAGGGGTGAGTACAACCACTCAGCAGGAAAAGGAATCCAATCACCACTCAATGCATTTAAACAATACGAACAATTTCATTATACATGTCATTCATGCATTCCAACGTACTTACCTCGAAGCCATGTATATACCATCATACATCATCATCACAATCATAATACGTACATAGCATAAACTACGAATGATCATCATCATCATACCATATGATCCATGCATGTCATCATGTCACCATGTCATCATATCATCATGTCATCATGTCACTATATCATAAGTGATTATCATCACATCATATCACATATGCATGTCATCATGTCATATTACTCATGCACGTCATCATCATATCTTATGTACATGCCATCATATCATCATGTCATATTTCCCATGCATGTCATCATCATATCTTATGTACATGCTATCATCATATCATATTACCCATGCATGTCATCATCATATCTTATGTACATGCCATCATGTCATCATGTCATATTACCCATGCATGTCATCATCATCACGTCACATATGCATGATTTAATTTCCACTTTAGTTCTCAATTGATCCTCACATCACCCTTTCTCGGGATCGTCCATCCCATACTTTACACTCGCACCCTATCCAGGCATTGCGAGAAGAACCTTCGGAATTATGCCATTCATGGCCACCGGGCATCCGGCACCCCCACATCCCGGGCATCTCGCACCCCAACTGGCATCACGAGGCATCCCCTCGAGCAAAGACCTCCGAGGCTTCCGGCACCCAACCATTCCGGGCATCCCGATACTCCCTGGGGCCATCCGGTCATGTATCTCTATACATTCCGGGCATCCGGCACCCCCATCCGGGCATCCTGATACTTCCAGGGCATTATCATCCGCCACAAACAGTTTCCTCATTTATCATTGTTCATGTTTGCCAATTTAGGTTTCAATATACCATGCACATGATGTAATGGCAAAACAAGATCACATTCGTTCTTATACATGCATTATTAAGCATTTACATACATGCATTAAAATGCAATCACTCTTAGTAATTAAGTCCTTATGGGATTATATGCCACTAAAAACAATGTACTTACCAAATGCATTTAGAATTTATTTAAATTCCAAATTTATTCTACTTTGCAATTAATTAAATTAAATAATCACACAAATCCCAAATTCATGAAATCAAAGCATATAATAATTTAATGCAATAAAATGGTGAATTTCCACAGAAAAATGCATAGCCAATCAATTTCTACACAAAAGGCAATATTACTAAAATTTCCGCATGGAATCTCGGACAATGGCAGAATGTACAGTTTTCTAAGTAATTCAATTAAAATGCCCAGACGACCTCAGAAAATTATGAAATTTTGCCAGGTTGTAGTTAAGACATTAAATTAGATTTTTCATGAAGGAATATAGGCCAAATTCGTTTTAGATAAATTTCTATAGTACCACGAAGCTACTCATCAGATTACCGAAACGTCCAGGGTCCTATGTCCGAAATATTGAGGTTTGACCTACCTACACTTCTTCGTTTTCTCTGAAATTTGGATATGTTTTACTTCCAAGGATCCCCTACAACTTTCATGCAGGAACTTAAGCCAAACTTCCAAAGGATAACCTCCATATGAGTCCATGAAGTCTCGGGTGTCCCATACCGCGACTCCAGATTCATCATCTTCAAGATCAGGTTGGTTTCCTAAGCTATACTTGTTCATTTTGCTTCAAATTTGAATATGTTTATCCTTAAGATGTTCTCTACAAGTTTCATGAAGCAATCGAAGAGAGATTCGTGGTAAAAACCAACATGCAGCCACAAATCTACCACAAGGTCAGTAAGTTAGATCCAGATCTAAAGACTCCGTAGGATGGGGTTTTGACCCCTTAAAGCTTCATAATTTTGCACGCAATTTTAGTATGTCATAGTTCAAGGTGTTATCTACAACTTTCATGAAGAGATCCAAGTCAAAATCAAACTCCAAACATGCATGCAAGCTCCCACAAGATTCTGACTCTAGTGATTCGTGCGAAAACAGCATACATCTTCAAGAACAAACCACCCTAGCTCCGTTTTTCTTACCTTTAAACAACCAAAGATCCAACCAACATGCAAGACACACATGCAAGAGAGGAGATGGATCCTAACTTGCCTTAAACTCAAAAGGAATAGTGGATGAACGGCGGCGAACGGCGGCGACGGACGGCTCCTCCTCTCTCGGCCTCTTCCCCTCTCTCTCGCATGCACACCTCTCTCCCTCTTTCTCCTTGGGCGACACTCCTCTCTCTCTCCTCTCCCCCATCCGGCCATCTCCCTTTAATTTTCCCCAAGAGGCAATCATTGCATTGCCTCTCCAATGGCCAATGCATGCAAGGCCTCCTTGCCACTTGGCAAGACCCATGCAATGGGCTTTGGGCTTGGGCTTGGGCCCTCTTGGGCCTCTTGGAAGAAGTGGGCCGGCCACTTCTTCCCCTCCCTTGGGCCGACGACAGCCCTCCTTGTGGGCCTTAATGGGCGGGCCACTTGGCCCATTAGGGTCCACCCTTGGGCCCAAGGCCCAATCCAACTTTCTTTTCTATATATATTTTTTTTTGGAGACTTAATTACTAAATTTCACCTAATTAAAAATCCCATAATATTTTATCTAAGAGAACTTAATCTATAAAAAGCATGGCCAAGCATAGACTCTCCTCATTAATTTACCTTATAATCAAATTTCAAAAACTTAAATTAAAAACACAAGCACAAAACACAAAGCCTTAAGAGAAAACTAAAGGCTAAAACACAACCCATAGGTAAATTCATTACCTATTTAAGAGCTTTAGGGCACCTTAGGGCTTGCCCTTAATTTCTGGGATGCCACAACTAGGCACACCGCTTTTTCATGCCCCTAGTTCTTATTCATTTTTTCACTGCTTTTTCATGGGCATTGGCCTTGCTTTTATCAGGCACACTGTTTTTTCATGCCCCTTAGTTTTATTTTGATTTGAATGCATGCATCAAGCAATTACACTTTGAATGACACTCAAACTTTCAAGGGTCTCTATCTGCCTTTTACCTTGCCCCAGTATGGGGGATGATCACCAACTGGGTTTAAAGAAATGAAATTGCTGGCTCAAGTGGGCTATGCAAAGGTTATAAGTGTATAGGGTAGTGAAAGAAATGCTCTTCGTCATCTTAAGGCACTTAAATTATCACATGAATTCAATATAATAGCATGACTAGAAGATTGATGCAAGTAAGGGCAAGAAAATTTCAATCCATTTTTTTCACCTTATGGCGCTGCCTTACCCACCAATTTGCCCCAAAGTGTTGACATCCCAAATTTCATTGACCTTCATTAGTGTAATTGAATCATTAGGAGTTCGGATTATTTTAGATTGGGCCAGAAATGGAACCCGATGGATCGTGAGGAATGTGTGGGCTTGAGAAATAAGTGGGCCACACTAATTGGACTTGAGAAGTCGAATGAGAGATTGTGGGCTTGGACTTGGGCTTGAAGTGGGCGGGCCAAGGTTCGGGCCAAGGTTTGGAATTATTAGATTTGTAGATTTACTTTAGTGGGCCGGGATTGTTATAGATTAAGCCCGTTGGGCTAGAGATAAATAATTAGGCCCAAGTGATTTTATTTTATTTTATAGATTATAGTTAAGGTGATTTGATTAGTGAATTACTTATAACTTTAGCATTCTTTTTGTGATGAATTCCTTATAAACCAACATTGACTAGTCGATATGTTATGTCATTCGATATGCTATATGTTATGACTTTGTATAATTGGGATTAAGTAGAAACAAAAGGCAATTAGATGAAAATATTAGAAACTAACGAACTAACTAATGATATCGATTAACTGTTAATTAGTGACGATTGGTAGATGGCAAAAATCTTTATGCATGAAAGCCATGATATCACCCTTCCCTCCCCTCCGTTTTCTCTTCAACACCCACGGTTTCTTTTCAAATCCATAGAACCGAAGATGGCAACTCCAAGGTAGCATAATAATTAGCCAAATCTAATCATTACACTAACCTAGGTCTAGCTCATAGCTTATTTCCCCACATAAATTTTGAAAATCCTCTCTCTCTCCTCAAAATCGAGAAACCCTCATCTTCATCTTCTTCTTTCTTTTCTCTCGGCCGAGCGGTAGAAACCAGAAGCAAAACCAGCAAGCTTCTTCTTCTTGCATGCGAGACTTTGGTGCTAATCTTGAAGTGTTCTTGTGTTATATTGATAGCTGAACAAAGGTAAGGAAAAATAGAACTCTAAATTGAAGTTTATCCACCATTTCATCAAGAAAGCTTGTGGATCTAACCAAGCTATGAAGGATATGATTTGTAGTTGTTGTTTTATGGTTAATCTGAGTTGAGTAAGAGATGGATTAGAGATAGAAGTCATTGCATGTTATATTTGAACCATGCATGTTGCGAAATTCAAGTATAAGTGTGCTGTCTTGTTAAGTGAGATGATGAGGAGTGGTAGTTTTATGTTGTTTTGAGCTTGATGAACACAAGAGTGAAGCTAGAAGTCTTTGCATGTTGTTTTTAAGTCTTGCATGTCTCGAAAACTTGATGAAAGTCGGCTGTTTTGTTGAGCGAAGTGATGAAATGGATGCCGAGTGTGTTGTTTTGGTAGAAATCGTGATAAGTGGCTTACGGATGCAACGACACTTCGAGCCGAGCTGTGGAATTGATCATTTGTTAAAGAAAGATATGCTGAAGTTGCTTTGAGTTGCTGTGAGTAAGCATTGGAGTATTTTAGAAGAGATTTGTGGATAGATAAGTTATTTCGTTGAGTTAGAAGTAAGAAAATTTGTGTATCTATTCTGTTCTAAGTGAAAACAGTTATGGAGTTTTCTGTTTGTGTTTAATTTTCTTTATGTATGTTAATAGAAATAAGAAAGAAACCATTCTACATGATAGAACATCTATAAGATCGAGTTATACACGTAGCTATAACCGTATGAATATATAAAAACGTAGAGATGGAAGTAAACTTAGTAAAACCAGTAAACTGTGAGAAACGGTATGACCTTTTCTGATTATGTGAATTTTCTGTACTTACCTAGTTAGAATTGGACTTCGAGTTCTGAATGAAAATTGTAGAACACATCTTAAGGAATAACGTGTCAAAATTTGACATTAAATGAACAAGAATTGATTAGTAAAACAATTTTCTTAGTGGATATAAAATCTGGACGTCGGTACAGGGTATTAGTAAAGATTACAGCAATTGTTTTTCTCAATACAGTAAGATTCGGACTTAAGTTTCTGCATGGAAAATGTCGGTCTATGTCTCTAATATAACGTACTAAAATTTGGTAATATTTCGACAAGAATTGATATACTTTCTATGTCCAAAAACAGAAACTGTGCAATTAACCAGTAAACTGTCCTAATCCGAGAATTTATAATATATATTGTATTCTATATATTTAACTTGTAGGATGTACATAGAGTCTAATCAGTTCATAATAGATACTAGTCATGAAAAAATAGGCCTCATACATCAATTGAGATATCAATGCATATAGTATCATGCGAGTGCAACGTGTGCGGTGCATAGTGCTTGATTATGGGATGAATATTTGTTCGGCATGGTATGGGACATGTCGTAATGGATTTTATCTTATAATTTGGACACGCACGTGTGCTAGGATCATGAGAATTAGATACATAGTTAGATACTTTGGAGTCTTTTCTTTTGCATACGATAAATGCATTAATCAAAGGTGTGGTGGTGTGAAATGTGTGTTTAAGAGAGTGAATGAACCCATTGGTACAGAGATACCGGTGATGCCCCCGGAAGTTTGGGATGCCCTTGCTGAATGGTCTTGGATGCCTCGGTAGAGAGATACCGGGATGCCTCGGAGTGAGATGCCCTTGTGTGTGATCAAGGATGCCTCAGCAGTGTGTGATATTGAGATGCCTCGGAGTGAGATGCCCCTTGCTGAGTGGTCTTGGGAGGACCTCGGTTGTGTGATACCGGGATGCCTCGGAGTGAGATGCCCATAATAGAAATATTGTGGAAGTCCGGATAACGTACTTTCCGGAAGTGACTCGATCAGGCCGGTAGAGTTCCGGTTATGACTGATTCGAGGGTGGATCATATACACACTAAATATAATTCTATTTGGCGAGTGAGTTCATGCATTATTGTTGCATTGTATCTTGATGTGAAATTGATTTTGACAAGGTAAGTATGGAGATGGATGCATATAAGGTGATTATTTATGTGATGTATTAATATCAAATTGTTTATGTTCGCGACGACTATATTATTGTATCTTGAATTGCTTGGATTATGATTTCCCTTGTAATATTGATGGTTGTGGATTATTTAAGTTAGAGTTTTATTATTCTTTACTGGGCATAGTTTTGCTCATACCTTACATTTTTCATATTGATAGTATGGATGTGCCGCCATTAGCTCGTTACGGTGTGATATCGAACATTGAGGTTACTTTTACCGATGTGTATGATGCTGATGTCGAGCTGACCTTCTCCAAATACGAGGCCACAATGTGGATGGATGATGGTAGAGCTGAGATGATCCCCATGAAGTTTGTTGCCTGGTTTGTCAAACATGATGGAGCGATGTTTGGCCCTATCCCTTTTAGCAATGATGGAGCAGGAGCTGGGACGGATGGCGCCTAGACGCCTTTGATCACAAAGAAGCTGTCTAACTTTTGTTTCTTTTTGCACGTGGGCTTGTGTGGGAACTTATGAAGTAGACACCCTCACCCTCTTATCCTGGCTTTTGTTGTGCCTTACTTTTGCTATAAATATGTTGTATATAAAGGCGATGAACATGGAAAGAGTCCAGGTTGATAAATTTTGTAGGCCCTGATGATGGTAAAAGAAATGAAGCTTCTTGTGATCTTATCTATGTGTATTAATACTTTGGTTTATATTAATCATCGGTAGAGTATTTGTAGGATAACCTCATAGTACAAACTATAGATTTTAAATAATCCATGTTATACATGTTAACCTTCAATGGTAAATATTATAGATACCCAAGAAATGGGGTTATAAGTAAAGGAAGATAATAATAATAATAATAATAATAATAATAATAATAATTAAAATTTCCACCTGCGCTTAGTACGTGACGCCCTGGGACGTCACATAGCCCTAGCCTCATGATGTTGCTGGCGACCAAAACACCTTCCCTTTGACCTTGATGGCCCCTCTAATAATGTCCATCTCGTCCATGAAAAAAATAATCTTTTGTGGTTTGGTTTCAACTTTTTCTAAATCAAACTAAATTGAGAAACCACATTGTACAAATTATTGATATTGCTTATTTTTTATACCATTTATACATGAAATATCTATTTAAATAGGTTTTTGTTTTCATTTTGTGCGAATTTATGAATTGTTGCCAACATAGAATGTTCACCTAAATTTTTCAGATTGCACATTTTTTGCATCCGCATTTACTACATTTAGATACTACCAAATTTTGTTAGGAATAACATATTCACACCAAAGAAAACATGAGACCCAACTATGAATTTCATTTAAATTAGTCCGTGTCACAACCAAATTTTCGGGTGAACCACCATGGGTTTAGTTAATGGATTATTAAGCCTAGACTTAACTAGGGCTCTCCCAAGCCCATACCAATTCGCAACTTAGGTTCAAGTTTGTAACATGCAAAAGATTTTTTTTCAATTAGGAGTCGCCACTAATCTATTTTTGGTGGGTCGATTAGAAACCCAAATAAAGTAATGGGAGATTTACTTTACTCCTACGAACCAGAGATTTAAGAGTTTGGGGACGTGATTACGCTAGATTTCTCTAACCCCCTTTCGGTACATTTCTCTTTTATTTTGAAAAAATGTCTTGCAGGCAGCTTGAATTAATTTTAATTCACTTCCCTAACATGTGAGGTGATCATGCAGGTGCGCAAACCACCAATTTAACATCCAGATAAAGCAATGAATAAATTGCAGAACTTACCTCATAGCAACGAAAGCATCTGCAATGTTAGATCATAATTCACATAGACAAACCTAAATATGATTTCTAATTAACACGCAATCACTCAATTTTTTGTTTTCATTTTATTTAATGAAGATCATGCTTTATGCAATGCTACTAAACTAACATGACATGAAATGACATAGCAACATGACCTAAGCTATATGACGAAAGTGAAATATGAGCATGCAGCCTATCCTAAAGAATGAAATTGATTTATTCTAAGACAATTTTTTGGTATTTTCCATGAAATTCGAAATTAGAAAATAACAAAAATTATCTATCCAAATTAAATATCATCCAACTTATTTTAAGATTCAGATTAGGTCAAATCTTAATTTAAACTAGAATGTTATCCCTAACCTAAAATGCAATCTATCTAGGAAAGAAAAGTATCTAAACTTCAAAAAAAAACATGCAATCTTATCCTAATATGCAATGACATGCAAAGAATGCCCTAATTCTTTTTTTCCTTTTTTTCTTTTTATGAAATTCGAAATTAAAATTGCCAAATAATTAAACGTGCAATTTAAATTTAAAAAAAAAAAAAAAACTAACATCCTAAATGAATGCATTTTTTGGATTTTTTATTTAAAAATTCGAAATAAGATTGAAATTCTAAATATGCAAGATAACCCTAAGACGAAGAATATTCTAAATGAACCTAATCCTAATTCAATTTTTTTTTGAATTTTTTCCTTTTTACGAAAACAAAATCGACTCAATCCACACAACGACAAATCGGAGCAAGATAAGATTGATATCCAAAAATTGACGAACCATATCTCGCGCATGAGATCGGGTTGGCCGATTTTAAGCTAAATCGCGAATCGAATCTCGGGCATGAGATCGGATTGACGATTTTGCAAGCGATTGCGAGTCGGATTTTGGGCGCGAAAATCAGATTGACAATCCCCAATTTGAGAGGCTATTTCATGTCAGAATCTCAATCATGTATTTAAGGAATAATTCCACTAAAAACAAATAATAAAAATAAAAATAATAAAATGAAAAATAAAATAAAATAAAAAATCTACCGAATTAGGATTTTAGCCTTCTAAACTAAGGTTAGTTGGGGGCTAGATGGGTCACCGCAGCCGTGATGGTGGGTCACCCGAGGTCTGGTGAGGGGCGGCTAGCAAGCGGCAGGGAGTGAGCTGTTGTGACTGGTTTGGTCAGAGAGGCAGCCGGAGTCACCGGTGGCATAACAGGGGCGGCCGGCGCGGAGAACAACAGGGGCGGCTGCTGCGAGCGTCAGCAGTAGGCGGAACAACAACCGCCGGGGCCTGGAGCAGCGATGACCGGCACCGGCATCGGGTAAGCAAAAGTGGACATGTTAGGGCAGACTCGCGAAGGCGGTGATTGGCAGAGATGCGGAGCAAGCTGTTGAGGCGAATAGGAGCAGCGACGGCGTCAGGTGTTACGGCGAGGGGGGACGGAGGTAGAGCCATTGGCTACTTCGCTCGCGCTCAGGTAGAGGGCTCGGGATCTGCTGCAGGGCAGCGGTGAGGAGACGTCGGGTCTCGCGAGTGGTGGAGGCAGGCGCGGCAGAGAGGACCCGGGATCTACTGCAGGGCGGTGGTGAAGAGGCGTCGGGTCTCGCGAGTTGCTGATGACACGAGGGACCGGTGTTGTCTGCGAGCAAGGGCACTGGATCATGCGGCGATGGCATAGGCATCCACGACGGGTCGTCGTGGGTGCTGGCATCAGGCGGCAGTGACAATGGTGCTCGAAGGCATCGAGCGAAGCGGCGATGGTAGAGGCTCGGTGACCAGCGAAGGGGTTCAGCAAGCGAAGGGGCTCTGGGAAAGGGTTGGCGAGTGGCGAGAGGCGCTGCCGGCGTCGGCAGGCTTCAGCGACGGGGCTACACGTCGAGGGCGCAACCGGTAGAGTGGCGATGACGCGGCAAAGGGGTGATTTCGGCAGCAGGCAGATGGGAGCAGCCAAGAAGAAAGAAGAACAGTGTTCTTCTTTTTGCTTTTTTTGCTGCTGCACACGTCTCCTCGCATTCCTCTCTCCGCCACCTGTATTTTTCTACTTCTGCTTTTTCCCTTTTTCACGTCACTTTCCCTCTTTTCCCATTGCTGACTTTTTGACTCAGAAGACAAATGAGGAAAACCCCCAAAAACCCTCAAAAACGAAGAAAGCAATTTTTTCTCCTTTTGTCTTGAATTTTTTCACCTAGAAAATGAGAGAAAAGCCCCTTTTTTTCTTCATGAATTGTGGCCGTGTGTTTCTTTTGTGTGGCCCCCACGAAACCCTACGCAAGCAATCTATTTATAGGCCAAGGATTAAGGTTTTAATTTTTTTCAAATTCATATCCACGGAGATTTCTTTTCCAAACGCAATATTTGCTTTTGAATTCTCATAAAGATAAATCCGTAAAATCTACCCGAGGATACAGGCTTGGGCTGATTTGCTCTCTTCATGGGCTTAGCCCAACTCATCAAATTAAAGTTCTGAACCATCAATTCGAACCCATCTGTCCCCGACCCATTGAAAAAAATGCAAATTAAAATAAATGCACCTAAATCTATATGCTATGCAATTAATATTTTTTCAAGGATAAAACTAACCCTTAATTTTATGCAATAAATAAATGATCGGATTGCCAAAATTTAGGTATCAACAACTGCCCCTCTTTGAAGGTGAACTCAAAGAGGTTGCCTTCAAAGACAAATTGAGACCTAAATTTTGACCATGCACATGCATTGAATGGCTTTTTGTTGGAATATGAATTCCCATTTTAAAATGCAATTTATATGATGCATGGAAATTCTAATGCAAATGCATGATGCGAAAGGAAAGAACGTACCTACAATTACTTACCAATCAGTGTGGTAGAGCATGTTGAGATACATGATAGATCCCCATTTACTCCACAAGTACCCAGTTTTCACTCAGGTTCCTTGAAGAGTCTAATAGGTAATAAATTGAGACATCGAGACTGAGAAGAACATTCACATCCAAAGAAAGTGAAATGTTCAAAGAAAAGAATTGAGACATCCAGATCCAAACTGAGATGTCAAGATTTTTTAAAAAACTCGAAATACCTAGATCTAGACTAAGGTATAACGAGAAAGATTGAAAAACATTCACATCCAGAATGAAATGTTTAAATGAAAATAATCAAGACATCCGGGTCCAAACTGAGATGTCGTGATTTTTGAAGCTCGAAATACCTAGATCCAGACTAAGGTATAACGAGAAAGATCGAAAAAAACATTCACATCCAGAGTGAAATATTTAAATGAAAATAATCAAGACATCCGGGTCCAGACTAAGATGTCAAAATTTTTGAACTCGAAATATCTAGATCCAAACTAAGGTATAACGAGAAAGATAAAAAAAACATTCACATCCAAAGTGAAATGTTTAGACGAAAATAATCAAGACATCCGGGTCCAGACTGAGATGTCATGATTTTTGAAGCTCGAAATACCTAGATCCAAACTAAGGTATAACGAGACAGGTCGAAAAAACATTCACTTCCAAAGGGAAATGTTTGGAGGAAAATAATTAAGACATCCAGGTCCAGATTGAGATATCAAAATTTTTGAACTCGAAATATTTAGATCCAAACTAAGGTATAACGAGAAAGATTGAAAAAACATTCACATCCAAAGTGAAATGTTTAGATAAAAATAATCATGACATCCGGGTCCAAATTGAGATGTCATGATTTTTTAAGCTCGAAATACCTAGATCCAAACTAAGGTATAACGAGACATGTCGAAAAAACATTCACATCTAAAGTGAAATATTTAGACGAAAATAATTAAGACATCCGGGTCCAGATTGAGATGGCAAAATTTTTGAACTCGAAATACCTAGATCCAAACTAAGGTATAACGAGACAGGTCGAAAAAACATTCACATCTAAATGAAATATTTAGACGAAAATAATTAAGACATTCGGGTCCAGACTGAGATGGCAAAATTTTTTAACTCGAAATACCTAGATCCAAACTAAGGTATAATGAGACAAGTCGAAAAAACATTCACATCCAAAGTGAAATGTTTAGACGAAAATAATTAAGACATCCGGGTCCAGACTGAGATGTCAAAAATTTTGAACTCAAAATACCTAGATCCAGACTAAGGTATCACGAGAAAGATCGAAAAACTACTTTCCTAAGACCCGTACTTTTCTACGGTCGCCTTGATGTAAAAATTGATTTTTCAAGACCCGTACCTTTCTATGGTCGCTTGAATAGGGAAATTGCTTTTCCAGGACCCGTACCTTTCTATGGTCGCCTAAATGGAGATTCACTTTCCATGACCCGTACCTTTCTACGGTCGCCTGAATAATAAATCATTTTCTAGGACTCGTACCTTTCTACGGTCACCTGAATGGGGAAATTACTTGTCCAGAACCCATACCTTTCTACTTGCCTGTTAGAGCAATAAATATCGACTAGGACCCGTTCTTTTGTACAGTCGCCTAAACTAAGGTTTTGCTTGGCTAGGACTCAAACCTTTCTTCGGTCGCCCAGTGTTGCAACATAGATCATCTTACCAGGACCCGAAACTTTTTTCGGTCGCCTTAATCAGACTGAATCTGGAGAAAAATATTTGGGGGACAACTCAATCAAGTGTCGATATACTCAAAATGGAATACTCGTGCAATGACAAGTATTTAAGGTATGGATAGAGATATACTTACCTGGTAACATCTCTGCTCCTAGAGGATATGTCTCCTGCAAAACATGGTTATAGGAGAGGCAACATGCATATATATTCACAGACATGCATTAATTCAAGTGAGGTTCATGCGTGATGATTTTCATCAATCTTGCATCACCTAATTTCCATTGGGAAAGACTTCAAAATAATATTCCAATTTGAACATGTGAGTGTCATGGATGTGTCAAATGAGAAATCTTTCGGTCTGAAAGAACTTTTCACTCATCCTCATTAAAAATGGTCATTTCATCCTGACCTTTGATGTAGGATTTTGACAATAACTCTATCTTACCATCATCATGCCAAACAAGGGTCTGAGCAATCTCGCAAGTGGTACAACCTTACCAACCTAAGAGGTCTTTAACAGGGACCGTAATATAGGCTTAGTCAACAGCTTAATAAATGAGACTCTTTGAGTCGAGGCTATTGAAAAATGATATTTTGCAGTTATCTTGGGATTTACAAGTCAAGAAACATACGAAATGAAGCAGAAATTATCTTATTCGCACTCATTCGAGCGATGCTCTCAAACATATGAACTTTTACGTTAACTCAAGTGCCCTAATCTGAAGAGACTTTGCAAGGGATGTAACGTAGGCTTGGTTCATGGGTTGAGAAGCAAAAGGATCATTAGGCTCAAAAAGTGTTTAGGGGGTCAAAGTTGGTGATCATCTTGACATCTCCAATTTTCTTCTTCACCATTGAGGATTTTCTCCATAATCGAAACTCCATTGAGTGTAATATCTCAGCATTTGAGTTTTTAATACCACCTTATTGGGGATACGACTTCAACCAATGTTTTACTTTTTCTTTTTTGGGCATTGGCCTTGCTTTTACCAGGCACACTGATTTTTCATGCCCCCTTTTTTTTGCACTTACTTTCTTTGGAATTGAACAGCCTCCATCTTTTATCAGCATTGTAAACCATGCTACTTGAGTGGTTTGTTTTTCTTGCCTTGCCCCAGTGTGGGGGATCATCACCAACTGGGTTTAATGTGAAATGAATTCATAAGCTCAAGTGGGCTATGCAATGGATAAAGTGTATAGGATAGAGAAAGAACTGCTCTTCGTTGTCCTAAGGCACTTCAAATTATGGTACAAGTTACACTGCGAAAGCAATACTCGAAGATTGATGCAAGTGTGAGTAAAAAAATTCCAATCATTCATTTCAAATTTTGTCCCAATATGGAATGATCCTTGATAGGGGTAATTCAAAAAGCTCTTCATGTGTGTAGGCTCAAAGGGCTAAACAATGGGTATACCTGTAGTGTTTTGGGTAGAGGTAGAAATTGCCTCACGTCACCTTGGTTGACGTACCCTTTGCGAGATCACCCTTTTTCCTTGCGGACATGGAACTTTTCCACACAACTCACCTGGGATTAGTGTATGAAATAGTGTATGGAATAAGGATTGCCTTTCGTCATTCTAAAGTATCCCATTTGACACATTCAATTTATCTGACACAATTCATCAAGGAAAACATGCAAGATTTGTAACAAATTTGGACCATTGAATTTGCAACTCATTAGGGTAATTTATTCATCATAAAAATGGTTGTTGTTCAAAACATGACATGGCAAATTCTATCATGGGTAATACTTTTTGACAATATTAGAATTAACTGGAGTGGAAAACTCACGACCATCTATTTTTGCTAAAATCAAGGCACCTCTAGAAAGTACCTTCTTCACCATGTATGGGCCGCTGTAATTTGGAGCAAACTTGCTCCTAGGATCTTCAATCAGAGAATGATGGTCCTCTTTTATTTGCCCCAGATCTATTTTTTCATTGCAAGTGCGCTCAAAGCCTATTGATCACGAGTCAAGTTTATGATCATTGAATCATGATACGCTATTTTCAGATGTCTCTTGTCATAATAAGTTACAGAATTATGCTCTGAGATAAGAAGTAAATGAGTCAAACAAACAAACAGGTTTAATCTGCTACAAGCTTTGGGAAAATCTTTTTTTTTCTTTTTCATGAAATGTTCGTACAAGAAGGGAATTTCCTAAAAACTAGAAAAATAGACACCCTAGCAATACCCAAATTTCCTAGACATGAATTGAAAAACAAATTCTCCAAAGTTTTTGTAAATAATTCATTGCATGGTAATTTCCTCATTTCATTTCTGATTGACAAAGTAATTACATCAATGATGGACGGACCAAAAGCAAGCAAATTGCATAGTATATGGATAGAAGACTTACTTCACCAAGGAAAATCAATGGCAATCACACAGACATACACATGAGATGTGAGGCTCGATATCTACTCTAGACAGGCTTAGCAAAGTGAAGCCACAAGGATGATCGGACTAGCCGCGGGCATGTGGACTAAGTCGGGTCCTCATGACTTCGACTTAGTCAAAGAGCCGACCTGGGTTGCGGGCATGCGAATCGAGGTGGGTACTCTTGACATCAAAAAGGAATTCTGGGATCGAGATGGGTGACTCGTACCGCGGGCACGCAGTCAGAGTAGTATCAATCTCGATACCATCCTAGATAATCCTATGCGGCCCAAGTCCGGCGGCGGGTTGTGTGTGCTGGAGTGTAATGCAAATGTAAGGCATGCACAACAATTTATATCAAGTAACACTTCATAGTTTAAAGGTAAACCATACATTCCTAACTCCAACCAGCAAGGCAAGAGTTAGCAATCACTTCCCCTTATACCTCACAATCTACAAGAACATTTAATACCTTAAATGTTAGGGACGTACATGGGATCCTCGCTGCCAAGCAAAATTTTTTCAAAAGAAGAGAAAATTGGCCTAAGTCCACTAAAAGTTTTAACTCAAGTCCCCAGCGGAGTCGCCAAGCTGTCATAACCAAATTTTCGGGTGAACCACCATGGGTTTGGCTAATGGATTATTAAGCCTAGACTTAACTTGGTCTCTCTCAAGCCCATACCAATTCGCGACTTAGGTTCCAGTTTGTAACACGCAAATGATTTTTTTTTTTTTTTTTTCAATTAGGAGTCGCCATAAATCTATTTTTGGTGGGTCGATTAGAAACCCAAATAAAGTAACGAGAGATTTACTTTACTCCTACGAACTAGAGATTTATGAGTTCGGGGATTTGATTACGCTAGATTTCTCTAACGCCCTTTCTGTACCTTTCTCTTTTATTTTGAAAAAATGTCTTGTAGGCAACTTGAATTAATTTTAATTCACTTCCCTAACACGTGAGGTGATCATGAAGGTGCGCAAACCACCAATTTAACATCCAGATAAAGCAGTGAATAAATTGCAGGACTTACCTCATAGCAACAAAAGCATTTGCAATGTTAAATCAGAATTCACATTGACAATCCTAGATATGATTTCTAATTAACATGCAATCACTCAATTTTTTGTTTTCATTTGATTTAATGAAGATCATGCTTTATGCAATGCTACTAATCTAATATGACATGACATGACATAGCAACATGACCTAAGCTATATGACGAAAGTGAAATATGAGCATGTAGCCTATCCTAAAGAATGAAATTGATTTATTCTAAGACAATTTTTTGGTATTTTCCATGAAATTCAAGATTAGAAAATAACAAAAATTATCTATCCAAATTAAAATATCATCCAACTTATATTAATATTCAGATTAGGTCATATCTTAATTTAAACTAGAATGTTATCCCTAACCTAAAATGCAATCTATCTAGTAAAGAAAAGTATCTAAACTTAAAAAAAAAAAAAAAAAAACATGCAATCTTATGGTAATATGCAATGACGTGCAAAGAATGCCCTAATTCTAGTTTTTTTTTTTTCCTTTTTTTCTTTTATGAAATTCGAAATTAAAATTGCCAAATAATTAAATGTGCAATTTAAATTTAAAAAAAAATAACATCTTAAATGAATGCATTTTTTGGATTTTTAATTTAAAAATTCGAAATAAGATTGAAATTCTAAATATGCAAGATAACCCTAAGACAAGGAGTATTCTAAACGAACCTCATCCTAATTCAATTTTTTTTTGAATTTTTTTCCTTTTTACGAAAACAAAATCGACTCAATCCACACAATGACAAATCAGAGCAAGATAAGATTGATATCCAAAAATTGATGAATCATATTTCGCGCATGAGATCGGGTTGGCTGATTTTAAGCTAATCAATCAAGCCACCGTTGATGTTTGCATAGTGTGGATTAGTTTCACTATGAGTCATAGCATTATATCGCTTTAGTTTTCTTTCTGCATTTTCATTAATAGATTTTGTTTTCCTAACATTGCATTGCACTTTAGATTGCATTAACTAGATTTTACTTGTAGATGCAATAGTTCGTTTTAGGAAAGTAGTTTATATAGTATATATTCATGAAGTATCATTTATTTACTTTCCAGTTTTGAGCCATAGTTTATTTTGGAAATTTTACATTGAATTTCTATTTATAGCTTAAGGGATCCTGTCCAAGACTTAATAACAAGGCTTTGTATTTTTTTTTTCTTCCAGATACAACTCGAGTTCTTTATTTTACTACCTTTTATTTGCTTTATATGTTCTGGTATTATTGGGCTTTATATGTGTTTGCTTGAGTGAATTTATGCAAGATCGCCTGCCTTGCTCAACGTTGAGAATAAAATGGGTAACTAAGATTGGGAAGACTAATGAATACTTGTTTCCATAAAAAGAGAAAAAAAAATACCAAATCGGGCATTAGATACATCCAGCCTAATCAAGATAGGCTCCCGCGTTTTACTTGACACCTAATCGCTTCATAAGAAATTAGTTGTGAATCTTAATTAGATAACCAAGTTGAGATGGATCGTGCCAAGAGCAAGTGTCACCTTGCAAGAGGGACCATTTGCCCTTGTTTGCTAATCCAACAACTTCCTCAAGGATCTTGCCTAGGAAGGGTTGTGACATAGAATTTGGTTTTTCCTTCATGAAATTACAAATGATGAAGAGATAAAATAAAAGAATAAAGAACGATTAAGTGGAATCAAGCGGCAAAAAATGGTTTGGCTTGGTTCGATCTTGACTATAATATGGTTTTAAAAATTTGGTTTCACAAGTTTATATTTTTTTCAAACCATAATTTTTGTTAAAAATAAGACAAGTGATCGAATAAAATGCGATAATTCAAAACACACACTTAGAAGGTAAGTAAATGGTAGTTAAAATAAGTCTTTAAAATAAATCGATCTTTAGGCATACCAAGTTATCCTTTGATCTCACATCGATCAAGGTGATAACCCCTTGTTCTCTCGAGATAATTCAACAACGCATGTCTCAGTCTCACATGTCTTCTCTTTGAAGTAAAGAGAGTATTATTGACGACTTGGACAGCTGCTTGATTCATAATAGGCTCAAAGAATTAATCTTTAGTCAAGTCAAAGGAATATCCATAATCAGATTCTTTATCCACTATGCCTCTTCGCTAGCTGAGGCTAAAGCAAAAAGTTCTGATTCCATAGACGATAATGCAATACAAGTCTGTCGTTTGGATTTCCATGTAATAGCAGCTCCACCCAAAGTGAATACATATCCACTAGTGGACTTACTACTTCCAATATCGAACACCATGAGGCAGAATATCCATCGGTTGGAGGATAACTAGAATAATAGAGAGCATAATCTTTAGTACATTTAAGGTAATCGCCTATCAAGGGCATCCCAATGCTCTTTACTAGGAGGTGTCTCACTCGGTTTACACTTATCGTATCCCCAAGTAGAAAGTAGCTGCTCAATATAATGAGTCTGGCTAAGGGAGATAACTTGCCGTTTAAAGCTTACTTTCATACCAAGAATTGTATTAATAATACCAAGATCTTTCATGTCAAATTCTTTAGCTAAAGTAGCTTTCACGTCACTCACTACAGAATGATCGGAACCAAGAATTAACATGTCATCAACATACAAGCAAATGATGACTATCTTATTTGACATAGAAGGATGGTAAAGGCATTTATCTGAATAACTAGATTGAAAGCCATAACTCTTTACCACTTTGTCAAATTTAAGATGCCACATCTTAGGTGCTTGTTTAAGACCATACAATGATTTATTCAATTTACAAACTTTGTCCTCAAGACCTTGCATAACATATCCTTCCGGTTGTTCCATGTAAATTTCCTCATTTAACTCCCCATTTAAGAAAGCTGTTTTTCATCCATTTGATGCACTACAAAGTGTTCAATAGATGCTAAGGAAAGAAGAATTCTTATAGTTGATAGATGACACACAGGTGAATAAACATCAAAATAGTCTATTCCACTCTGTTGTTTATAGCCTTTAGCTACTAAACGTGCTTTGTATCTGGCTATTGATCCATCACTATTTAGTTTCTTCTTCAACACCCATTTACAGCCTATAACTTTAGCCCCTTTTGGCAAGTTTACTAGCTGCCAAGTGTGGTTCACGAGAGAGCTCATTTCATCATCTATGGCTTCTACCCACGTAGAGATTCCCTAGATCTCATTGCTTCCTTATAGGAGAATGGATCATCCTCAAGATGGTAAGCAACAAAATCATCACCAAAACTCTTGGGAATTCTCTCTCTTGTAGATACTCTTACTGGAATTGGTTCAATAGCCAACTGTGTGGAATTAGAGTCAGAAGGGCCTGCTTCAGATTCTACAGGAGATTCTGAAATCATATCTGTAGATCTAGAAACATTCAAACCTTGATCTCTAAGAAACTTGTTTTCGAAGAACACTGCATCTCTAGATTCTATCACCGTGTTAGTAGATAGATCTAAAAACCTATTTGCAGCACTATCTCTGCACTTCCTAGATGTACACAAGTAATGGTTCTAGATCCCACCTTAGGTTTCTTAGGATCTGGTATACTTACATAAGCAATACAGCCCCAAGTCTTAAGAGTATCATATCTACAAGGGTGCTTATGCCATATCTCATAAGGTGTCATAGATAACTTAGAGTGCGGCAACTGTTCAAGATGTGATTAGCGGTTAGAATGCTTCTCCCTAGTAGGAGGAAGGCATGCCAGCTGTAAGTAACATAGAATTTAACATTTCAGTTAACGTTCTATTCTTACGCTCGGCAACACCATTTGATTGGGGTGAATAAGGAGCAGTGGTTTCAAGTATTATACCTTCTAAAGCACAAAATTCCTTGAACCTTGACATAGTATATTCTCCTCCTCTATCACTCCTAAATCTCTTAATTTTCAAGTTGAGTTGATTTTCTACTCTAGACTTGAAAATCTTAAACTTTTCAAACGCCTCATCTTTCGATTTCAACAAATAGACATGACAATATCTAGAAAAATCGTCTATGAATGTTATTAGATACTTCGACCACCTTTAGTAATGTAATTTCTAAAGTCACAAATATCAGAATGTATTAACTCAAGAAGTTGTGTACTTTTAGAAACCAACTTAAAGAGTTTTCTAGTAATTTTAGCCTGTGCACACAATTCACACTTGTCAAATCAAATAGAAGAATCTAATGGAATGTTGTGAGTTTTAGCTAGATGTTGCATTTTCCTGTAATTCACATGTCCAAGTCTATTGTGTAACAACTTTGGATCAATCAAAGTAGAATTCACATGGTTTATGCTATCAGTATCTAAACTCAACCTATACATACCATTAACCATGAATGCACAACCGAAATAATATGAGTTAATAGATAAAGTTACTCTACCATTCATAGTTGAAAAAGACATACCAGCTTTATCAAGTAAACTCATAGATATCAAATTCTTTTTAAGTAAAGGTACTATAACATGTTTCAGAAGTTAGTAATTTACCTGAAGAAAGCACCAGATTTGCGGTTCCAGCATGAGTCACCTTTGCCTCACCACCATTGCAATTTTCCACGGTGTCTTTCACTTACGTGACCTCGGTGAGTAAGTTCTTGTCATTTGTAGCATGACAAGTAGCGCCACTGTCCAACCACTACTCAGAAGAGACTCTAGCCTTTCCATTATTCATCATTCTAATGAAGGCTTGAGGCTTAGATCCTATAATATGCATATTGGCCTCATTTGGTGGTGTGTCATTCTTTGGCTTCTTTGGTAACTTACACTCTGTTGCCCAGTGACCCCACTTTCCACAGTTATGGCACTTGCCCTTCTTCTTCTTTTGGAAGATAGTCTTTTTGGCCTCTAACTGTAAAGAGGATTCATTTTTTGGTGACTTGAACTTTTTCTGAGGTTTATTGGAGTGTGAAACAAAGTTGGCAACTGACTTTTGTTGTCCTACTTATTCCAAACTCTTCCTAGTAATATTTTGATCCTCAATGTGAATATACCTCTCTAATTCATCAAGTCCCATCTGTACCTTCAGTCGTGCATTTCAGTCTTGAAAGAACTCCATTCGGTTGGCGGGTTTGTTTAACACAAGACCGACAAAGAGATTATCGGACATATCGAGTTATCATCTTTCAACTTGTTCCTCATGTTCTCAAATTCAACTAACGAGAGGTGATGCTTGAATTCATAGTGAATTTAAAATCAAAGAATTTCTCCGCTAGGAGAGTTTTAGATAGCCCCTCTTGTTTTTGGAACTGAGCATTCAAGTGATCCCATATCTCTTTCGCCGTCTTATACTCACTATAAGTCATAGACAGATTAGGATTTAGAGAGTTCAACAAATAATCTCTACAAAAATCCTCATCTTTGTTCCATCGATATTCATCAACATCTTCAATGGTAGATGCAAAATCGCTCAATACAGTATAGAATATGTCACGTTCTTTCATGCCAAATTGAACATGTAATTTCCAGCCATGAAATTCAGTAACATCAAACGATTGAAGCTTCATAATATCATAGGAACTACGCTTTGCCATTTTAATCAGAGAAAAGTGTTAAAAAGAGTGCACCTTGGAGTCCTCGAAGCCACAAAGTCGAATAACTCCCCTAACCTTGATCAAACTACTCTGTAAAGATGGAATTTGTCAAAAAAAAACCCTAAAAATAGATCCGGAGTGCCCAAAAACCTTAAGATGGACTGCCCTTGTCGCTGAAACTCGTTGGAAATTTCCGCCCCCGAAATTCGCTAGAAATCCCGAAATTCGCTAGAAATTCAGATGGAAACTTTAGGGTGCCGTAACTTCTCCGTCCGACCTCCGATCGACGCGAGTGACCACTCAAAACGTTCGTATCGACGAGTAGAACAAAGCCCAAGTGGTTTCACCCTCTAAAATTGGCTATAATTTTTGGGTTTTTGAATCAAAGATTTCGGTCACCCGAATCTTCAAACTCAAATCTCAGCCAATACCACCGTTGAAATTGAAAGTAAAATATACCCGTGAGTTCGTCTTGACGAAATCTTCAAGAAGACACCTTTCTTGCTCAAATCCAACACACGATAATAATACTTCAAGATTGTTGGAGGTTATGGGTTTGAGAGAGAAGAAGCGGATTCTTGAAGTATTACACCAAGAAACGTCAGTTTAACGCTCACGGTGTTACCTCCATAAGTAGGGAAACCCTAGAGTTTATATATATAAGCTATTGGGCTCCGGCCCATATGGACCCAAATAACCGTGCTTTTACCTATTGGTCTTGTATGTGAACATATTATTTTTAGATTATATTAACAATATATCTAACAATCTCCTCCTATGTTCACCATACAGCACAATCCAATAAGGTAGTCAGTGTGATGTTCAAACAAACATGAATCATCCACATTCAGTCCAAGACAATTAACTCGGATCTGGAATGTTACAATCATACTCGAGTCACTTAGATACTCTTGGTGTTTTTCATCTCTAAAATATAACTAATAAATCTGTCTTTAACCCTCATAATTTTTTTCAAAATAATTTCTCGATCTCATACAAGAATTACAATAATATTAATAAAAGATTTAATTGGCTTCATTTTTGTAATTTCATGAAGAAAACCTTTCCGACTCAAACCCTTAAGAGGAAATTTTTATTCTCCTCAGAGCTCTCATCTCTTCGAATTTAAAGAGAAAATTCACTAGAAGCAAATAAAGAGGCTCTCATCTCTTCGAATTTAAAGAGAAAGTTCACTAGAAGCAAATAAAGAAGAAGAAAGGAAACAATGAGTGGCCATCATTAAAGGACACCATTATTGCAACTTTCTTCGTCGTTTTCCTTGCCCTCTTGTCCCATCATCAATCTCTCTTTTCCTTTTCTTCAGCTGTGCAAAGCTCTCTCTTATGGTCGAGACCATCGTGGTCTCCCTTTCTTTCCATGCTCAAAGCAACACCATGATGTGATGGTATCATTGCCATGGACAGGCCATCATTGCATTTCCTCTCACCAATCTTGAATTGAGGTCGAGCGTCCATAATTCGCGTCCGGTCTGATTTGATGGGCCCCCGGGTGGAGATATGTTTCGACATTTATATAATTTGGCTTGGCCGATGGCACTAACTACCCCATGCTCACATTCTTATGAATTCTCAATAAGGAAATAGGTGTTGTAAAAGATTTGCTTTTTAATATAAAGGCACATTTATGACAATATTTGAGTTGTTAAAGGCAATTTATTATGATAAAAGGTAAGCCTTTAAGGCCAAGAGATCAAAGCAAATATTTTATAGTGAGTACTCAGCATATGAACTCGAAAGAAAATGGGCCTGTGAAAGGTACACTTTCATAATTGTCTTCCATCTCATTTTTTTCTAAAGCCATCAACTTTATTGACTATAAATTCAAAGTTGCAGCTACTGCAAAGTTGTCTGTCCGTAACTTTCCATTAAAATCTCGTGAGCCACTCAGAAACATCCAAAATGATGTCTCTCACTAATGAAAGTGGCATCCGGATTCGGTTGTTCAAATCAAGAATTTCATCATATATCCTTTTCTCCTTTTCTAATGAAACGCACTTGCTCTTCCTTTGTAAATTTCTGAATGAGGATTATCTCGTGAAGAAGCTTTTCCCGTTAAGAATGGAATAAAACTCTTCCCAGTAATGAATGTAATGTTATTGTCTCTAAAATGTGCAATCAAAAGAATGACTGAAATTTGACAAACGACATTGCGCATTCAAAATGAATTGAGGCAGATTTGAGCTATGATAGATGTGAATGGTTTGTGAACATGCGAATTTATTACATTTTCTCAATTGAAATTGTCTGACTTTGAGGTAGCTATGGGAATCTTATCAAGTCACTTGTTAATGAAATTGTGGTTAGGGTCAAGACAAGATAGAGACAAGTGATTGAAGATTTAGTTGGAATGGACGATCGAATAGCGGCCATAAACAATTTATTAGACATTGATTATGGTGGTGTGTGCTGTTCATTGGAATATACGGGATAGGCAACATTGGTAAAACAACACCCCCAAGGTTATCTTCAACTAGCTATATCTCCTTGCATTCGGAAAAACTACAGCTTTCTTGATGACGTGAGGGAAACTCCAAAAACTAAGGGCTTAGTCCAGCTACAAGAAAAATTATTGTCCAATATCTCTTATCGTAGAGTGACTCATGACATCAATAGCATTGATGGATGCTAATTGTAATGGATGATGTCGATGAGGGCAACCATATCCAAAAACTAATCGGAGTGAATTTTTTTGTGTCTTGGTACTAGTATACTTGTTGCCACTAGAATATCAAGGGACTGATGTATAAATTTAAGGATTATGAATTGATGGGTTGATCCACTATTGTTTTTCGCATAGTGTGGATTAGTTTCGCTGTAATTCATAGTTTTCATTATTTTCTGGAGTGCACTGACTCGTTCTTGGAATCAAGGTTGAAATCCCAAGTGAACATTTGAACCCAAAAAAAAAAAAAAAAAAAAAAAATCCAAGTGGACGTAGTGCAAATTTTCATGAAAATCTGGGTTTGCATTACATATTATTTTGGCATATAGGTTCTAATTTAGAGCTTAGTAAATTTTTAGTGAAATTTCGTTTCACTATAATTAATATATACATATAAAGAAGCGGGAAATGTGGAAAAAAATTAAAATGAAAAGATAAAATTTCATTTATAAAAATACATCTGGGAGTGTATTTTAGGAATCATGCATATGAACAGATTTTGTTTTCTTAAAATTGCGCTTTAGATTGAATAAAGTAGATTTTACTTATAGATGCAATAGTTCATTTTAGGAAAGCAGTTTATATATTAGATATTCATGAATATTTACTTTCCGGTTTTGAGCTATATTTTGTTTTGGAAATTTTACATCGAGTTTCTACTTATAGGGGTCCTGTCCGGGAACTTAATAACACGGCTTTGTATTGATTATTTTCTTTGATATGGCTCGAGTTCTTTATTTTCATATATTTTATTTGCCCTATTTTTTTAGGTATTATTGGATTTTATATGTCTTTGCTTGAGTGAATTTATGTAAGATCACCCGCCTTGCTCAACATTGAGAATAAAATGGGTAACTAAGATTGGGAATACTGCATGAATAATTGTTTTCATAAAAAGAGAAAAAATATGAAATTGGGCATTAAATATATCCAGCCTAATCAAGTCCCTAGACTCACAAATCTTTAATTTGTAGAAGCAAGACGAGCTCCTATGTTTTACTCGACTCCTAATTGCTTCATAAGAAATTAGTTGTGAATCTAAATCAAATAACTAATTTGAGATCGATTGCGCCAAGAGCAAGCGTCACCTTGCAAGAGGGACCATTTGCACTTGTTTGGAAATCCAATAACTTCCTCGGGGATCTTGCCTTGGAAGGGTCGCAACATAGAATTTGGCTTTTTCTCATGAAATTACAAATGATGAGGAGATAAAATAAAAGAAGAAAGAATGATTAAGCCTAATCAAGCTGCAAAAAATGGTTTGGCTTGGTTTGATCTTGACTATAATATGGTTTAGTTTGGTTTCACTTTTTTCCAAGCCATATTTATTGTTGAAAATAAAATAAGTGACCGAATAAAATGCACAGAATAAGGAAATAAATCAAACATCAAATTCACATGGTTCTATCGTGTGATCTATGTCCACGAGGAAATGAGCACACAATTCCACTATAGATGAAACAATGATATGGATATTACAATCATATTCGAATCTCTTAGATACTCTTGGTGTTTTCATCCCTCAAATCAACTAATAAATTTGCATTTAACTCTGATAATTTCTCTTGAAATAATTTCCATACAAGAAGGACATGAATATTAACATAAGATTTAATCGGCTTCATTTTGTGTAATTTCACGAAGAAAACCTTTCCAAATCAACCCCTTCAGAGGAAATCTTCTCGGTGCAGTCCTCGGATTTCTCATCTCCTCGAATTTAAAGACAAAATTCACTAGAAGCAGATAAAGAAAAAGAAAGGAGACAGTGAGTGGCCATCGTTAAAGGACACCATTATTCCAACTTTCTTCGTCGTTTTCCATGCCCTTTGGTCCCATCATCAATCCCTCTTTTCCCTTTCTTCAGCTGAGCAAAGCCGTGATGGGATCGTATCTTTGCCGTGGACAAGCCATCATTGCATTTCCTCTCACCACCCTTGAATAGAGGTCAAGCGTCCCTAATTATCGTCCGGTCTGATTTGATCGGCCTCCGGCTGGAGATATATTTCCACATATAATTTGGTTTGGCCGATGACATTAATTGCACCATGCTTACAATAGTTCTCAAAAGGGAAATTAGCATTGTAAAAGATTTTCTTTTTAATATAAAGGCACACTTATGACAATATTTGAGTGGTTAAAGGTAATTAATTAAAGCGAAGAGATCAAAACAAATATGTTATTGTGAGAATTAAGTAAATGCTTTTTTTTGTCAATATTAAGTATATACTTAGGTAGTGCTTAAGTGGAGAATTTTTTTATAGTGAATGCAGCAAATTCAATCTCAATAATGTGGGAAAATCTTCTAATTATCCCTAGTCCCATGTGTCATAATGAGAATGATTCTTTAGGAATATTTTATTATATTGCATTTAAACAGATAAATTGCGATTTTTTATTATAAATATTTTTCACCATAGATATAATTATAGAATAATCATAAATGATTTGAACGTTTGAAAATCAGATTTTTTTTTTTTTAATTGAAAAGTTCAAAGGCACCAAGAATAAACTCGAAAGAAATTGGGCCTCTGAATACACATCCATAATTGTCCTCCATCTCTCTCTCTCTTTTTTCTTTTTTTAAGCCATCAACAGTAGACTATAAATTAAAGGCGGCAACTGCTGTGAAGCTGTTTGTCGTGAACTTCTAATTAAATCGTGAGTCATGCAATACAAACGTCCAAAATGATGCCTCTCACTAACGAAAGTGGCATCGGAGTTTGGGCGGTCAAATCAAGAATTTCATCATATCCCATAAGAAGCATCCTTTTCTCCTTTGTAATATAACGCACTTTTTCTTCTTTTGTAAATTTATGAAGGAGGATGAAGGGTGCGTTTGGGAACCACTTTCCAAGTATTTTGGGAGGCTAAAGGCTTTGGGCCAAATATTTAGTGTTTGGCAAGGATTTTTTTACTTACCTTTGCAAAAAGGCCAACCTTCTCAAAGCTGAAAGCCCAAGATAGGTTGGGGGCTGTTTTGAGCTTTTTCGGCATGCTGACTTGGAGGGTTAATAAAAATTTTCTTTCGAAATTGTCCTAGTTAATTTTTCATTTTTCCGGCTTTACCCCAACAACTGTTCATCATCTTCATCTTCCGCTTCTCTCTGCAGATTTTTGCGACTAGCATCTACGCGCGGTCGCTAGCGAAGTGTAGGTGGTTCGGCGAAAGGCAGGTGGTCCGACTAGGGTCCCACGACCCTTCGATGAGGGTCACCGTGCGGAGGACGCCGTAAACCTAGATTGCGCGCAAATTTGGTCACGTGGATCTGGGTCACGGCGACCAGATCGTGAGCGCCGGCGACCTCTGCGGCGCAGTGGGTAGTGCAATGGCACGGCGAGGGTCGCGGCGACCCGGATCTCGCGATCAGGGTTGCCGTGACCAGATTGAGTGGCACCAGCAACCTCTGCACGGAGGTCGCAGCGCAGCGGGTTGCGCGACCTTCCAACGAGGGTCACAACGACCCAGATCGTGAGGAGGAGTCCGGGTTGGATTGGGGGACTTCCGGTTAGAGCGAGGGCTTGGAGGCGCGGGACGACATGGCGGCGGCGGCGATTGGACAGATTGAACGGAAAAAGTGTAGGGAGAGAGAGAGAGATGGCGGAAGAGGATGAAGATGAAGATGGAAATGGAGATGGAGATCGTGGGGAGACAGCATCGGAGGACGTGGGCGGACCGCGTACGAGAGAGAGAGAGAGGAGAAATGCATAAAGAAATGAAAAGGAGTTCCGAGCTGCTTTAAATGCGCACGAATTGCAGAATTTCCTTTCGAGGCGTGAACCGGCAACAGTGGATGCGGAAAATGTCGGCATTCCGAGATAATTGAATAGAAGGGCATAAAAACACGGTGCAAAACTAGGCCATTGACCTAAAACGAAAGACCAGATGCCCTGCCAGTTGGTCAATCTTAAGATTAGTTCTGAACGTGGGCGATTGAGAATTTCCAAGATTTTAAAAGGTCGATAGCAAAATTTCAACGGGGCCATCGATGAGATTCCGGGGTGGAAAAATTTGACCGTGGCTCCTATGTGGGACACAACGAGCGACTTTCTAAATTTTAACTTCTCAATAGATGGAAATAAGATCCCTTTTTAAGTTCAAGCAGTGTGATTCCGCACTCGTGTCCCGAAGAGAAGGGAGAGAGTCAACTTTGGGCCAAGTCGTCGGCGAGGAGAAAATTGAAAAAAAGAAGTGGAAAAAAAAGAAGAACAAGAAGGAATAAAAAGAGGAGGCAAGCAATTGGACCCTGAGTCGACTCGGTCCGAGTCGTCGTGGGATCAAAGAATAAAGAAAAGAAAATAATAGTGGGGAAGGGGAAAGGCCAAAAAAAAAAAAAAAAAAAAAAAAAAAAAAAGCCAAAGCTTCCAAAAAGTGCAAAAAATATATATATATATAATAAAATCATTGAATTTGTTAATATATCTCTTTTATATATACATCTTAGTGCAAAAATATTTTTAAAAAATCATTATTTTTGTTTTCAATTTTAAAAAATAAAAAATAAAAACTTAAATTGGTCGCGCTAAATGACTGCCCAAATATGTGTTTACCAAACAGCATTTCCCCAAAGGCTTTTCCCAAAAGCTTAAAAGGCTTTGCATTTCCTTAAAACCCTTTAGACCAAAGGTCTTTGCATTTCCTTAAAGGCTTTTCCCAAAAGCTTTCCCAAACGCACCCGATGTAGTGGAGAAGCTTTTCACATTAAGAATGTAGTAAAAGCTCTTCCTATTAATGAATGTAATGTTATTATTACTAAAATGTCCGATTCAAAAGAATAGCCGAAATCTGACGAACAATGGGCCGCGCACCGAACATAACGCACTTAAAACTTTTTGGACGCATGCCTTGGACGACAGCTCTCCTTTGGCCAATTACTGCACTCTTTCAAAAGGCATTGTCAGCACACTACCATTAGCTCTCGAAGCAGTAGGTCCGAAAACTAATTGTCCAATAACATCGATTTCCACATGCCTAAAACCTTTCGGATATATTAAAGTTGTATGTAGCATGCGTGATTGATTAAAAAGTAAAAATGTAATTTCAATTAATGGCATTTTGGTGATATGGTATCGGATGATCTTCTAATTTACTTAAAAAGTAAGCACTAACGCTTTTTATTTATTCCAATCATTTGAGGCAATGGGTTAAAAGCATAGGATGTACATGCTCATAGCGTTTCCATAAGATATTGCTAAGTTGTATAAAGTAATCGAAGATGACCATACTTATGATATCCGATTGCTATGTCTTTGGAAGGATTGTTGTTTTATACATATTAGTGCAAAGTTGGGTTCGTATAAACCATCACGAATGCATTATGTGTATTTTGAATGCTATTCTTCAAGCAACATTTTGGTCAGATTTGATCACGATGTCCTTTACTCATTATACCAGAGTATCTCGCTAGCCATCCTTGATGGAACTAACTTAATGCACGTGGATGCAGGGATTTGCATGTATAAATCGGTGTTAGTTTAGTCAAGTGATTTGGAATACTAGTGTTATAAATGAGATAAAATAAATTTAGACAAGTCATCCTCTTAAAGACTTCGTACAGTATGCCAATTTAGTCAACATGTCAAAGCAACCAATAATGATGATGATGATTTAAAAAAAAAAAAAAAAAAGCAACTAATAAAGCCACGAAAAACATATATAAATAAAACAAGCCAAAAATAAATTCCGAAGGATAATATTTATAATGATTTTCAATTTCTAATGAAATATTTATTAAGAAATGAAATATGAAAATGATTTACGTAAAATTATGCTAACTAAAAAAGTATTTCGCTAGTGAAAATCTATGTCAAATCATGCAAAACAGACTTATTTAATATGTCAAGATTGTAGTTACAAATTTATGATTTTCTTGATATGTTGCGTCCAAACCTAAATTAATAAAATATATGCGACCACAAAATCATGGAAAATGAAGGAAGCAGAGGTAAAGGTACACACGGGGTGGCGCGATTCAACGGAGAAAATGGCAATAAAAGAACATCACTATGCACTGTTAGAGGGATCTTAGAAGAAACGGGTCACGTAGATTGCATTGAATATTGTCCTTATGATCGGAGTTAATGTTAAGCGGATGATGGGACAAATTCTTTCATCAATTACGGGTTTAAGCTTACAAATATTGATCGATATCTTAAGAAAATAAAATATACTTTTTCATGCATTTATTCATGAATGCCTAATGCTATTGAATATCTTTTAGCTTGGTTTCACTTTTCTCCAAACCATATTCCTTTTTGAAAAAAAACAACAATCGAATAAAATGCACAAAATCATAAAATGAATAGAATACTAGATTACATGATTCAATCATGTGATCTGCGGGTACGGGGAGAGCAACCCAAGATTCCATTATCAACCAAAGGATATAATGAAAGTTATAATCACACTCGAGTCATTGAAATACTCTTGATGTTTATCAACTTCTAATTACATTGAATAATTCACACAATGCTTAACATTTAAAATTTCTCTCTCGTAAAGAAATGACACAAATCTTAACAAAAGATTTAATCGGCTTCAAAACAGAAATATTTGATGTGATCAGGAGGAACTCTCGGCACGCTTTGCAATATGCTCTGTGCAGCACAGAGCCCTCTACGACATTAAGAGCTCTTCCTCTTGGTGTTTAAAGAGGAAATTGAGCAGAACCAAACAAAGAAGAAAGGAAACAACTAGTGGCCTATTGGATGTATGCCCTAATGCTACTATGTAATAGTTACATGTTAGGGATTTTAGTTGTATTGTCATTATTATTATTTAATTAATGGCAGTGATGTATTTATTCATTTGTCCAATTATTTTCAATTTATGGAATAAGATTAGTTGCAACTAGACCTATTCTTGAGACGTTAAGAATATATGTGACGGGTTCATAGTTAGACTAAATCTTTAAATCGTTCTCGGTCAATGGATTATTGAGTGGATATTAATAATCCTGTTGAGACCGGTGTGCTCATAACTTCACCATTAAGTATTGGATATTTAAGGGAATGATGAGCCACAAGTCATTGGGTATTGTGATACCTGAGTTAAGAACACGAGTGTTTGTATTAGACAAGTTCACTTAACATGACGCATATGGAACGATTAGCAACATGGAAGCTTTTAGCGTGATCAATGTCTAATTGTTCATGCTTTGGTCTTGTGTAAATAATCCTTAAACCCGAGGCATAGTGTTAACTTGCGTGTTGAACAACTATCATTCATGGGTGCACATAATGCCAGGTCGTTGATCCGTCTTTATAATTGATGGTCATAGTTTGTTCATATATGAAGTTGCACGTGGACACAATATGGAATCTATCTCCTTGTTATATGCAATGTATAATAATGATGTTATATGCAATCTGATTATGACAATGCATTGAAATCCTCAGCTGGGATTGTAACCGAGAATAAATTGTTTATGTTTCAAATAAAATACATGTCAATTAGATTTGTGTATATGATCAAATTGGTGACTTGACAAAAATTCCACGGTTTTTGTTTTATTGGGATATAGTAAGACAGAGGGATTGAATTACACCATAGCCAAAATTGACAGGTTCATTATATTCTTAAAGCATTCACACTATCTGGGTAGCCATGACATATTGCTAGATGTCAATAATGACTTGTAGCACCCAAAGATTAATTTGCACAATTAATTCTTTTGGGAGTACTAATATGTTAGTATAAGTCTTACTACCAGCTTAGTGATGAACCTAAGGATGTCATACACCATAAACAATTAGGATAACGTGGAACAAGAGAGAAATAATGCTGCAAATGTGTTTGCAATTACTGCAATCGAATTGAGTCAACTTAAAATTAAGAATATATGTGACGGGTTTATAGTTAGACTGAATCTTTAAATCATATAGCTCAATAAGAGAACCTTCGATGGTAACAAAAGGAGGGAAAGGGACGTCAATTATTTAAGAAACATTCTCAGAAGAACATAAATTTTAATTGATCAAAGACAAGGACAACATACCGAGTATCAACCTCTCCGCATATATCCCCAGATGAAAACCCATCTTCGTTTTGCAGTGCTCTGATGTCTGAGAGTGATAGTTCAGGCACAACAATGTAGAACATTTGACACTGGAGATTATCCAACAGCAACAACTTCAATCTCCATAGAGAGAGCCCTCTCATCAATGTTTGGCTAGCAAGATCCTCACTATAAAGTAACTGTAATCAAAATTCCATAACATGACATACTCTAACCTCTTACATGCAAACGGAGCCTAAGGCAATTTTGTCACTCATGATATTGTAAACTTAAAAACATAGAACAACACCAAGGAATTTGCGTCGAAGGTAAGAGTTTGCAAATCTAGGACACTTTATTCCAAAGTGTTGGAATTCAAGTCGGCGGAAGACGACTTACATTTATCCAATGCGCAAACAACAATTAACCCCAGAATGAACGTTGAATTGCGGATGAATCATGAACAAAAATACTTCACGTTAATCTGAATGCAATCACAAGGAAAGCACCTGATTTCCACAGCGTAAATGCCAATTGTTCTTGTAAAGGAGAAATGGAACGCCTTCTTTTTCTTTGATGGAAAGGGGACAAGCAAAGGAGAGGACTTTCTGATCGTATGTTCTACCAACCGTGCCAAGAGTTGTCTTCAGGAGTCTCTTATATGACTCCATCACACTCTTTCAAAGGGTGTCTTTCCATCGTAGCATATCAAGACGAAACGGTGCGTTCCAATCGCACCCCATCATGGACGTACTAATTAAGTACAACATCTCCCATTTGGACATGATGGGCTTGATAGCACTCTATCAAGAATATAAGGCATTCAACATTCATCAACTTTACAAAACAATCCATAATGACAAGTAAGCCGTGCGACCAGTGAGTACACCTGCACTTGGGAGCTCAAATTATGCACATGTTAGGGATGACATAATGGCTATAACCCTGAAAAGAAATTAACAATTGATGTCTCACAGTGCCCCAAACATATTTTGTTACATCAATCCAAGTATATCTATCCCTTAAAGGCTATACTTGACTATTCAAAAAACATCATGTATTTACAATTATATCTGCAACCACATAAGGCGATATAATTGGTTGACCAGTAAATACATGTGATAGATGTAAAACAAAAATAGTCTTCTTTCGCACTCATGTCTCTTTCAATTTCATAACAACTACTTTCCTAGACACGCCTCATAAGACCATATCTATTCATGACCGCTGGTAACATTCTAAAGTAGAAACATTGATCTTTTATTTCGACAACATAGTTAGAAGTAACATAGGGCACAAAATGAGGTAAATTATAAATTACCTCATGGGCTCACACGATGAGTAAACAAGGATAATTTTACTCACCTTCCATTGTCAGTCGCACAATACACATGTAGTATGAATTACATGCTATAGTGGATTTCTCTTTCTATAAGAGCATATGTCATTTATTAAATATATCCACTATATGGATCTTGGTCTAAACATAGTCACATGCTTTTAACATACTCATGTTTAGCTCGAGTGCTATATCAGCTCGCTTTCTATAGCGCCCAATTAAGTACTCGCATCCAGCATCTTTCAGACATACATGATTGTGGGGCTATCATGTTCGATCTTATTATAAACAAATCACAGACCTCATCTTGACTCTTATCAAGGCGACATCTTATTTTATGTACTAGAATTGCTCTTCAGCATTCATTTGTACATAACGTCTCATCTCAACGTGCTAACTATAGCACTTGAGGTGATTGCTCGTGTGAGTGAGCCAATCATTGCCTGTTGACATACTTTTCAATAATATATGTGTGTATGTGCTAGTCTCATAATGGATTTGTACTTATTGATAAAACATCAAAGTCACTAATAGACAAACAAGTACAATACATATGTCCACAAGTACATAATCAATGATCCTCTACAATAACACATATTACATTCTACGCAATCCTAATGACATCTTGTGGGTCAAGAATATGTCTATATGAACAGCCTTCGTAAATGGATCAGCAACCATTCTATTGGTTGAAATGTATTATAGGATCACACTTCTTTCTACGTTATTATATCTCTAATGAAGTTGTTCTTTATGTCAATGTGCTTCGTCCTTCCATAATACTTGGGATCTTTCACATAGGCAATGGCTGCTTAACTATCGCAATAATCTATCACCGATCTTGGAACTTCAGTGACGGTCGCTAAATTTCCCAAGAAATGTTTTAGCCAAGCTGCTTCTTGCACTATGGCAGAGCATGCAACAAATTCTGCCTCCATCGTAGATAAGGCCGTGCATGTCTGTTTCTTACTATTCCAAGAAATTGCACCTCCATTGAGCAAGAATGCATATCCAAAAGTCGATAGTCCATGATGCCTTTCAAGTATCTCAGGATCCTCTTCACCGCTTTCCAGTGTGCTTGATCGGGATTTGATTGATATCGGCTCACCAATCCCACGGCATAACATATGTCAAGTCAAGTACACATCATAGCATACATCAAACTTCCAACCGCACTAGCGTAAGGAACAATTTTCATTACTTTAATTTTTTCTAGAGTCTTAGGACACATCTTAGTACTTAGGCATTCACCTTGCATGACAGGGGTAAGTGCTGCATATTGAAACGTTCAAGAATCTTCATAATATAAGACTCTTGTAATAAAGTAGGGAGTTTTCTTGATCGATCTCTTTCGATCTTAACTCCTAATATATAAGCAGCTTCTCCCATGTCCTTCATTTCAAAATTGGAGGACAACCATTCTTCTATAGTGATAACCAAAGCCTTATCATTTCCAGCCAATAGAATATCGTCCATATAAACTAATAAAATCACAAATTTATCTTCGGACCGCTCGACATATACACGGTGATCTTTTTTTTTTTTTTTTTTTTTTTTTTTGATATCGGCTTACGCCGGCAAGTAAATCCTGGAGTGACGCTAGCGGAGGACCCACCACCCCGGCATCACGCTTAAGATGCCGATGCTTCCACCGGGGTTTGACCCCCTCACCTTTCCCCCAAGGCAAGGGATTCTTATCCAGCGGAGCCACCAAGGCCGGTGGTACACGGTGATCTTCTTCAATCATCGTAAAACCAAAAGTTGTTATGACTCGATGAAAATGAAGATACCACTATTTAGATGATTGTTTAAGGCCGCATATTGAGCGATAAAGTTTGCAAACTTTATGTTCTTGACCTTTAGCTATGAAACCTATTGGTTGTTTTATATAGATTTCCTCATCTAGTTCTCCATTGAGAAATGCCGTCTTTACATCCATTTGATGTAATTCAAGGTCCAAATGTGCAACGATGGCTAGGATAAGGCGCATTGAGGCAAACCTTACAACTGGTGAAAAGGTTTCCTCATAGTCTATACCCTCTTGTTGACTATAACCTTTCGCCATAAGACGAGCCTTATACTTTTCAACAGATCCATCTTGTTGAGTATAACCAAGCAGAAGGAACCAAGAGAGCAATCACCAAGAACATGGATGGTGTGGGTTTGATAGGTCTGCAGGCTCTAGGCCCTTCAAGACCATAGACTACAAAGCGCTTGACGGCTTTAGCAAGTGGAATTAGCAATTTAATTCCAAGGGAACTCCACTCGAAAGAGTGACGGTGAGGTACTTGAGCAAGTATATGAGGAATAGAACCAATGTAAAACCCATGAGGTCCAAAACATCACAATGAATATAAATTGTTCTAGACATTGTGGTAAAAGGTCATTTAGGCTTAAACCTTTCTCATCACATGCGATGTAGCGCGTTTTCGTATGTGGATTTCAATGATTTATTCGACGCAATCAATTAGGAAATGGCAATATCCCCATTTTCTTTAATTGAAGAAACTACAAAAACGCTTTGATGCTAATAATATGTTTCTCATGCCATGCGAGAGTAGGCCAAATAGAGGATGGGTCATTCACGAAATCTTGTGCAACAATAGTATGCACGACTCAGCGTTCAAGAAGGGCAAAATTCGAAAAGAAAAACAACGAGTCGTAATCATGTTAGACGGAGCCATTGATTGTAACTGTAGCAGTACAAGATGGTTCAGGCTCAAATTCAGCTAGCACAAGGCTTTAAGTGCATGAGTATTCCGGTCCAAGCATAACAAAACTCTTGCTGTCTCTTACAAAAGCTGATCCTACCTGCTTGATGCAATTCCAACGTTTCAAAATTCCATAGCGCCATCCTTCAAAAGCAAGCCAAAGATTCGTAAATTGTGATCCATCGATCCAACGACAATGTATTTTGAATCCGGACCGAATTTAATGCACATCACTTTACTTGCAACTTAAACTAGAATATCGGTGGAAGCCACATTTAGAGATGCAAGATTTATATAAGAAAGAGGAGAGGAGGAGGAAGGAGAGACATGACCTGTCCCAGATCAGGAAGAATAGAAGAATAGGATAGTTCCTGATTCTGGACATGCATTTCTATTGGACAGAACAATGAGAAATTTTGAAAAAGTGGAAACGGGCCACGAACGAGGAGCCATGAGGACCTGATCCATTAACGGGCCCATTGGGCCCATGCCCCTATTGGTCGGCCAAAGAAGGCCCACCAAGCCATCCAAGCCAAGTCTTGAATTATGGGAGGCATGCACATTAGAATTGGTCCATGTGCATGAATAGTAAATTTGACTATAGTTTAGTTTAATTCCCATTTTGCCCCCTTCTAGAATTTAGTAGCTAATGAGATGAAAATTGTGGGCATGCAAGAATGAGAGTGGCACCCGACGAAAGATGGAGAGAGAAGAAGAAGACTACCTAGCTAGCCTACCTTGCTCTGATCTCAATTCTACCACATGCCAATATCTTGCATTGAATGCCTTGGATAGGATGATCTTCATGAGACATTATTGGCCATGAGCAAATCAAGAGAATTGTACATTAAATCATTAATTCTCTATATTTTCCTCACCATCGAATCCCCCTACCCATTTCCTCTCTTAGCTCACCTTGTCACGCCCAGAACCTCGAGCGTGTGCCCATCACTCGGTGGTCGATAAAATTTGCGACGTCTTAGGACGCATCGCCGACCCATTCATTTTAATGCACATGTAAAAGCGTATAACTAATCCCCTAACAGAAACATACATGGGATAGAAAAGCAGGACAACCAAATCACAAAAACCACGTTTAAATAAATAAACTAGTTTATACACAGAGGCCAACTCTAGGCCTGAGTGTAGGAGGTCTATCTCCAAAAGAACTTCTAAGCCACCCATGCTCTTGACCTTTCCGCCTCAAGCTCCGGGTTCTTCATACTAGGGACCTAAAAAGTTAAGCCCACGACGGGGTGAGACAATGTCTCAGCAAGTTCACCCCCTAAACCCCGACTAGGAAGGAAATACACCTAGAGGCAGTCCATGCGCACAATACAGAAGACTTACCTCGTCTCAATTCCCTCCTACAGGTTAGCACAATTCATATCTCAAATAAGTGCAGTAATAATACTCGAGCATTTGGAACATCTCATTCGACCTTAGTCAATCAATCAATCAATCAATTGAATCAACACAATTGATCCATCATTCAATCAAACAATCGCTCACAAGGGTCCCATAATCAGACGCAGACAATTCATATTGGTGGTCCCATCTACACCCGATATTCACTCTCAATATTCCAATTCAACATCCCCACTCAATATTCCGACTCCACGTTCCAACTCAATACTCAATACCCGACTCAAGATCAAACTCAAGGCTTTAGAGGTAGTTCCCATGCGACTCAAGTCGCCATGTAACACTTAGCCCTTGATTACAACTCATACTAGTATAAGGCACTAGAGGCGACTCACACGAAGTCTCGTTATCGTGTAGTACTTAGTCATTTATAACACTAGGCAATAGTATAAGTCACTATGCATGACGATACTGCAAGGCTCTAGAGGTAGTTCCCATGCGACTCCAGTCGCCATGTAACACTTAGCCCTTGATTACAATAAGCATTAGTATAAGGCACTAGAGGCGACTCACACGAGTTTCATCCTCATGTAGTACTTAGTCCTTTACCTGCTCACAACCTAGTGGGTTCCCTCAACACGACACATATCACCTCAACTTTCAACAATCATCTTGCCATGACTATAAACCATCACACGATTATTCACTCACGGCCAAGGACATTGTGTTTCACACTTAAATTCCTCAATGAAAATAATGTCTTGGCCTATTCTCTTTGTGTTAAAAATACCCGATAAAAATAATCGTGTGTGGGTACACGATCGGCTTGAGCCAAAAATGCAATATCTCTCTTTTCAAAATCCCACTATTTAATATAGTGTCTAAAAACATTTTTGGCGCTAAAAACCGACGCCCCAGTAATTTCTAATTAAATACCGAAATTACTCAATTTTGGGATAAATACCCCAAATTACAATCACCACTCAATTTGCATAAAATAACATCTAATTAAATAAACCAAGCACACCATTGCAAATAGCACAAAATTTCGGTCACCGGCTATTCCGGTATAATTTCCAGAAAATAATAAATAAATAAATAAATAAATAACAAAAATAATGAAATAAATGCAATTAATTACCAAAAATAGAAACTAAGGCCGGAAATGCTAAATTAAACACTGAAACATGCTTGGAAAATTTCCACACCAATCTAGATAAATACCACGATCTATCTAGTCCCTAATTAAGCCGTTCTAAGCACCTAACATGCAAAAACGAATAATTAAATCACTAATTTGTTCTAACTAACCACCTAAACCATACTTAGCCTAAACTAATCACCCCTTAAACTTCATTAACTCACTAAGCAGAGTTTAGTGAGTAAACTCACCGGTTTAGCGCAAAAACTAGTTCACGGCGATGGCGGCACGACGGTGGCTGAAACTTAGGCCTACGATGGCACCAACGGGAGCCCGGGAGGACTTGAAATTGGCCAAGGAAGCTCACGGTTGAGTTGGTCGAGCTACTTCGGTTCTGTTGGAGTGAAACAGTGGTTAGACGAGTGCGGCTTGGGTTGGTTTTGGCGGTCGTGGGTGGTGGTGTGGGCCGTGATTGGAACGGCCAAGTGGATTGGGCTGAGTTGTGGCTGCTTGGCTCAGAAGGGAGGCTAGATCGAAAGCGATTGAAGCAGCAAAGTCGAGGGGAGCTGCTTCGATGGAGATGGGCTGATGTGCAGGCTGCTCGCAACTAACTTCGTGCGAAACGGTGGAGATGAAATGCATGGCTACAGCGAGGATTTGGGCTGCTCGGTGGGTGACACTAAACTCGACTGGGTTGCTGAAGCGTCGAGTGCTGGCACGCGGACGTCGCTACTGGTAGGAAGGGAGCAGACGGTGGAGTTGAAGCTGTTGCTGGTGTTGAAGATGTTGTTGTAGGTATTGACCATGGGTGATGATGCTGGGGACGTGTGGCAGCTAGGAAGCACCAATGAAGACAAAAGATGGTGGGGGAGCAACAAAGAAAAAGAAATTAAAGAAGGCAGAAGCAGTTTCGTCCAAAGGGGGACGACCGTACAAGAGAAGAAAAATGAAAGCAGAAGCTGCGGAGGGGGGAAGTCGACTGGCAAGCGTGTGTGGGAAGCTGAAGAAGAATGGGGGCAAAAGTCAAGCATAAAAATCTATTTCCATCATTGTTTTGGCCCCCAAAGTCCACAAGCTTATCCCTTATGTCCCCCAATACTTTCTAGCATATTTAATCCCACAAATCACCAATTTGATGCCAAATGTTGCAGCCCCCTCACAAGCCTCCGAATTTCACAAATTTGGACTTCAATTCAATCCAATTTGATCCACAAAATCTCCATGCTAATATACTTGGTCCCCACTTACTTTCTTGCATATAAATTCCCCCAAATAACACATCTTAAACAGCCAAAAATGGCCACTCTCTCTCCCATCCGAATTCTTTTCCTTTTTCCAAAAGGTCCGAAATTCAATTTCTTAACAAATCTCTCCAATTTGATGACCAATTTTGCTGCAAAGGAAGCTTACACAATTTCCACAATTTCCCTTCGCCAAGTAGCTCACTAAGGAGGCCAAAAATCCCCTCAAATTGGCCCCTCTGAATTTCCTTTCTTTTCCGAATCGTCCGAATTGATTTTCCGTAAAAATCTTGGGCTCACCGAAAATTCCCAAGAGATAAGTCAACGTTCCTAAAATAAGTCGTGACACGAACAGAAATTTCAATTTCTGAAACCGGGTTCAATTTCGTGGTTAATTTCAACCTGATGCAATTTTAGCGTGACATAAACTACCGGGTAGCTTTTAGGAATTTTTAGTGCAATTGACCCGTGGTCTATTATTTTCGAGCCACACTATATATCTTTGATAGATTGGCGACTCTCAGTTGTTGTGAAAATCTCAAGATTTCAAATACGGTCACAGGGTACCAAAACGACAAAAAAATCGATATAGTGCCAATCGACAAGAATTTTGCAATTAGGTGGAATCACCCACACTTAATCACATGGCTCTGTCGAATCGACCTATCTCCGGTCTCTAATCGATTTTTAACTGTGCCATAATGACCCTTGCAGATTAGCACGGTCGAGCAGTCGATCCCTGGTCGAATTCTTAAGTTTATTGCGTTAAAATCCCTTAACGGCTTCACCTAATAGGCTAGTTATCTCATGAGTGGCCAACTTAGAGAAAAGAACTATAGGCGCGTCGATGAAAAGTCTAACTTTTTCAATCGAAAACATAACCTGAATTTAAAGATGTCACACACCCTCTGTCCGCCACCGTCCGCCGCCGTCACCCAAGCCGCCATCCTCATCGCCGTGCCATGCCACTCACCCTTGCCGCACCGCCCTCACATCGAGTTGCCACCGATGCCTCAAGGTCATGAGTCCATGCGCCCTTGCCGAGCAACCGCCGTTCCTTGTTACTGTCCACTAAGCCACACCTTATGCCTCATCGAGCCATCGTCGTGCTGAACCACCATCCACACCATGAGCCATTGCCACTGTTGTGAGCTGTCGAAGCTAGATCTGGACCATGAGTAACTGCATAACCCTTGTTTAGGTTGGTAGTTACACTTAAGGTTAAGGTTAGATTAAGGTTAATGATAGTTAGATAAGGTGATAAGTGGATTAGGATGATAAGCTATTATGAATAGTGAATAGTGAATGTGATAACTTATCAAAATGTGATAAGTGTTTATTATATTTTAAATTTTAAATGTGATCAGTGCATTTTGTATTGCAATTTTAAATGTGATAAGTACTTATCAAATCCCAATTTTTAGAATGGTAAGTGCTTCTGCAATCCTCATTTTAAAAGTGTACATGGTATCGTATTTTAATAAATGATAAGTGTTTGTGAAATGTTACTTTGAAAAGTGATACACTAAGTTGATAATTGAAATTATGGTGTGATATTATATGCTATGAGGTTGATGCATGATTTTTTTGGTGGATAAAAAAATCATTGCGTGATCACGTGTAATTATTTCATGGTATTCTTGTGTGCCAAGGTTGCTAGTATATAATGTGTGAGTACTAAACACTCTTGCATTGGCTAATGAGAAAGATAAAAAATCGGTTTGAGTGGATGATGTGCTCGTGTGATTACAAAATGCTTTTGTACTCATATGATTACAAGGGACGATGTCCGATGAATTTCAAATGCCCGATGTCAAGAGACACCGTTCACAGATGGATTTCAAAACGAAGCTCCTTAATTGGAATGCCATCTTTTGAGTGAGGTCGAAACGTTTTCATGCCCAATGGGACAAGACAATGCTTGGTTATGCCAGAAGACCACTGACGCGAGTGTCGGTCATGGCCGAGAGTGGTCGTAATAATCTGGAAGTGTGGTCTTGAGGATAGCATGGTAGTATGGGATACCATGCGATTCTTGAGACATTAAGCATGTGCATAGTGCATGAGTGCTGAATGGATATTCTGAGAGTGATGTTATGGCCTACACACGTGTGGCATGTGAGTTGCATGAGACACGTGTGTGAATTACATAGCATTTTAGTGGCTTATGTGGCACATGCATGCTTGATTAATCATGCCTATGAATTGAGAAGTATGTGGATTTGTACGCTTGTGCTAGGACTCGAGGAATGTAGGTCTATGTTAAATCCCTTAATGTTATAGTTAAGGAAAAGCTTAGACTTTACTATTAATCTATCATTGACAATTAAGCCATGTGTTAGTGTGTCTCAGAGGCGAAGTACCTCCCTATGCTAGGATTATGGAGTTTACTTACTGAGTATATCTCACATGTTGTTGTTTAAATATTTCAAGCCTTAAGCATGACTAGCCCATTTTGCCATATACGTTTTGGGATGCCCGTGCCTTAGGACACCAAGGTGACCTCCTATCCGATGGAGGGGACTAACACTAGATATGAGAAGTATATGACCACCATTTGGGCGGATGAGGGGTTGATGAATCTAGTGCCTCATGAATTGTGGCATCCCAAAAATTAGAGACAAGCTCTAAGATGTATTAAGGCCCATAATTAGGTAATGAAATTTACCTATGGTTTATACTTTAGCTATTAAATTTTCCCCTTAAAACTGAGTGTTATACGCTTGTGTTCTTGAGTTTTTAAGATAGTACTATAGGTTATTTTGGTAAGAAGGATTTATTCTTGGCTTTGCATCTCATAGATTAAATCCCTATAGATTAAATGTTACAAGTTTTGACCATGTGAAATTGGAAATTGGAATCACTAAGTGAGGGAATTAAAAAGGAATTACTAAAAAGTAAAAACGGTAAAAATTTAATTCTTTTGGATTGAACTTTAGGCCCAAGGGTAAAGGGCCTAAAGTGGGCCATTTTGGCCAAGCCCATGAAGCCCATTAAAGGGCCTTCGACCCGAACAAAAGGGGGGGGGGATCGGTTTGTGTATGTCCTCCCCCATTTGTCCCAAACTCCCTTGCCATTTGTCCTCCATGCACCTTAAATCATTGCTAACGATGGAGGGGAAGACTTTTAGGGGGGAAAAAGCAACCGGTTAGGGGGTGAGAGAGGAAGGAAATTCGGACAAAAAAGCAAAGAAAGAGAGAGAGAGAGAGAGAGAGAGAGAGAAAGAGAGAAACCGAGGGAGAGAGGAGAAGGAGGAGCCGCACGCCCGTCGTCCGTTCGTCCGTCCATCGCCATCCTTGTGCTGTCGTTGATTCGATTTTGGAGGCAAGTTGGGATCCTTTTGCTGCTCTTGCATGTGTGTTTTGGAATGGTGTTGGATTTTGGGTGTTTAGGGTCTAAGGAACCGAAGTTAGAAGGGGTTGCTTTTGAAGATGTGTTCTGCTTTTCGAGTATACCTCCTGTCCCCGAACGTTGTAGAGGCTTGCATGTGTGTTTTGAGTTGGATTCTTGCTTTGACTTCTTCACCAAACTTGTAGATAACATCTTGAACTACAACATACTAAAATTTGGGACTAAATGGTTAAGTTTTGTGGGGGTAAAACCCTCCCTCTACGAAAAATGCTAGATCTGGAATTGTTTTGTGGTCTCTTGGTGGATTTGAGTGTTGCATGTCACTTTTTACCAAGAATTTCACTTCGACTTCTGCATGAAACATCTTTATCTATGTGTTAAATATAACATACTCAAATTTCATGAGTTTTTATGGCCATTTGCATACTAAAACGACTGTGATATTAAAACTGTGCAAGGTGTGTGTTTCGGACATGGAAGTGTTGACATGCATGACCTATAACTTTCTGTACAAGCTTCTTTTGGAGAAATGTTCTTCATAAAACATCTTTATCTATGTGTCAAATATAACATACTCACATTTCATGAGTTTTGATGGCCATTTGCATACTAAACCGACTGTGATATGAAAACTGTGCAAGGTGTGTGTTTCGGACATGGAAGTGTTGACATGCATGACCTATAACTTTCTGTACAAGCTTCTTTTGGAGAAATGTTCTGCATGAAACATATTTATCTATGTGTTAACTATAACATACTCAAATTTCATGAGTTTTGATGGCCATTTTCATACTAAACCGACTGTGATATGAAAACTGTGCAAGGTGTGTGTTTCAGACATGGAAGTGTTGACATGCATGACCTATAACTTTCTGTACAAATATCTTTTGGAGAAATTTTCTTCATGTGATATCTTTATCTATGTCTTAACTACAACATATTTAAATTTCATGATTTTTGAAGGTCTTTTGCCTATTTAATTGACTGTGATATAAAAACTGTGCAAACTGTGTGTTTCGGGCTTGATGATGTAGAAATGCATGACCTATATCTATTATGTGCAAATTTCTTTTGGAGAAATTTCCTTCATGTGATATCTTTATCTATGTCTTAACTACAACACAGTTAAATTTCATGATTTTTGAAGGTCATTTGCTTATTTAATTGACTGTGATATGAAAACTGTAGAAGCTGTACATTTTCGAAATACATGATATTGGAATGTATGGCCAATTCTATGCTGTGATGTGTGGTCCGTATGAATTGTTGTGTGAATTATGAGACTTTGGATTATTATTCATGTAATGGTGTAATGGCTTTCATGCATTTCATATGACATTAAAGAAAATGATAAATTTTCCATGATCTCAAAGAAAGATTTCATTTAATCAAAGGACAATTTTCTCAATGCATACTGCATGATTTAAAAAAAAAAAAACAATTTAAATCAATTGCATTGGAAATTTCAAGTGTGAAATTGGAAAAGAAATGTATGAGAATACGAATGACCGTCGGAGGTGTGAGCCGACGATGCCCCGGGAGTGTCGGGATGCCCGGAGGTGTGAGCCGGATGCCCGGAGGTGTGTGCCGGATGTCCTCGGGAGTTTCGAGATGCCCGGAGGTGTGTGTCGGATGCCCGGAGGTGTGTGCCAGAGGTTCCTCGCGATGCCAGGTTGGGTGCGAGCGATAAATTTTGGGATGCAAACTTTGGTCCCTAGGAAGAAAAATTGATGAGATCCTTGTGAAAGATAAGAATTGAAAGTGAATCATGCGCATGGGTGTATGCATATGGCACATTGCATGTAAATAGATGCTATTCGATGTTGAAGATGCGAATCATGAGTGCATGAATGGATCTCATGGTGATGTATGCTTGATAGCATGGATGATGAGTGCATGGATGTATATGCACCTATGGTACGATGATAACATGTGATATAATGATGCTGGGTGTATGGATGTATGTGCACCTATAGTATGATGGCACATGTGATATGATAATGATGAATGCATGAATGCATGATGAGGATGATGACTATATGATGATGCATGTATGTGAGATATGATGACATGTGCATGATATCAAAGTAAATTAAGTATGTATACTTAAATGATATGCTATGCTATGATTGTATTGTATGATGCTTTGAGTGGTCATTGGTCCTTTACTTGTTGAGTGGTTGTACTCACCCCTTCGGGGACCAACGTTTCAGATTAGAGAGAGATGCCTCTCCCTCCAGTTTCACGGGGCACGTTTTATGGCATTCCATCGGACGTGGAGGTGGAATGCATGGAGCACATCTGCGTCACCATCCCTAGACTGGTGTTCCTGAGAGTTCGGGTGCTGGTCATGTACAATGTGGGCCTGGCTGGAGGCCCCGTCATCCAGGAGTTTCTGTCCGTCCACGTTCGGCATGACGGGCAAATGCTGGGTATGTTGCCACCGCCACCACCCGATGCACCCGATTGGGTGTGATGGCTCGTGAGAGAGAGAGAGAGGGGGACGACACTTTTTGGAGATAGAGCCGACACTTATAGATGGAAGGTCTTTCATGTTTTGTTATAGGGGGTCGATCATCTCATTAGAGATATAACCGAGCATAGTGAAAAGTCTAGGTTTTCCCTTTTTGGCTATACCAACCCAAGATGTCCATCCTAAAATGTAAATAAAAGTGGTTCGGCCTTATGTTTTTCTTTCACTGTGTAGTTGGTGTGCATTGTGCTATCGCTTAGGAAGTGGAGAGATGGTGAGACTCGCCTCTAATTTCCGCTATGAGCTGCGCTAATCCCTATGTTTGTTTCAAAAAAAAAAAATTCCTATAAACCTCGGCCCTTATTTATGACTCCCCTTTTTATTAACGTCAAAGAATTAGTAATTGCTTTAGATAAAAACGCTTAGTATCTGTGGCGACCCTATCGGGTTTGTGGGTGCCACATCGGTTGGTATCAGAGCCAAAGGTTTATATTTGGAGTGATAAGGAGCCTCATTTGGAAAATGAGGAAAGTATTGACAATGCACACCATAGGGTACTGACTGAGAATGGTTGGCTAACATTGAACAACGAGTGATGTGTATTCGCCCGTAGATCCCTGGTTTATGTTTCAAGATTACTCTCGGCTGCTAGTAACATGGTTATGTTACTTACCTTCTTGGTGTTATTACTTTTAATGGAGACTCTGAGTCCCAGATATTTCCTGAGGCAAATGCTTGGAAACTGCAGGAAAATCATGGTACGGTATGGAAGTCATCGTCCACCGAGGGCTGAAGCCTCTACATCAAGGGCTAAACCTCGAATGGAAGATATCCTGCATGCATTGGCCAATATTGGAAATCTGATGGAAAGGCAAGCACAGCAACAACCTGGAGCAGAACGCCGTACTCGGGGACTGGTGGAACAATTTTTGAAGTTGAAGCCACCCAAATTCGGTGGAATGTGAAGTCCGAGGAGGCGGAGCATTGGATTGATGGGATGGAGCGAATTTTCCGGTTGTTGGACTGCAATGATGCTGAGAAAATAACTTTAGCAGAGTACCAGCTGTAGGGAAATGTGAAGTTTTGGTGGAGAGCTTCAAGGGATACAATCTTTCCACCAGGTAGATGTTAATTGGGGAGAGTTTGTCAGGGCTTTCAATAGAAAGCATTTTTCTAACTGTGCTAAGGATAAGAAAATCACAGAATTTGTTCAGCTAGAACAAAAAGATCTGACAGTGGATCAGTATGAAGCAAGATTCTCTGAGCTGTCTAGATATGCTCCTAGATTGATTGAAGATCAAGAAGAAAAAGCTAAGAGGTTTTTGAAGGGATTGAGGACTAGTATAAGGAAACAACTGGTGCCTTTGAACATAAGAGATTATAATGATACCTATGAAAGGGCACAGTTGGTGGAGCAGGAGTTAGTAAGGGAGCAGTCAGAAAATAAGAGACAATCATCTTTTGGTGATAACAGGCGGGGAAAGAGACCCTATACGGGTCGAGGTCGGACTGGAGTCTAAGAAGAAGGGCAATTTCGGGAGTTTTGGGAAGGCTAGGAATGGTCCGAATTTAGGAAAAACACCGAATCGGAATGAAGAGTGTCGAAGGTGTGATGGAGGACATGGCCCCGGACCTTGTAATGGACGGTTGAAATGTTATGGCTGCGGAAAGATAGGACATCTTAAGAAGGACTGTCCACGGGAGAGGTCTGCACTAGTATCAACTCACTTGCGACAAGTACCTCCCGCGTGCTACCGGGCCATATTCTCGAGGAGGAACCCGAGAGGCCACCAGCTCAAGGAAAAGTGTATGCGGTCACCGAAGAGGAAGCAAAAGCTTCCAAGAATGTCATCTCAGGTACAATTTTCATAAATGGCAAGAAGGCTTATGCATTGTTTGATACGGGTGCTACGCATTCTTTTGTGTCTGAAAGATATAGACTGTTGAGAAAAATTGAAACGACATTTCTTGAGACCCCTCTTTGCGTTTCTACGCCTTTAAAGGATGCGGTGTTATCCACACTGGTGTGTGAAAAATGTAAAATAACCATAAGAGGAAGAGATATGGAAATAGATTTAGTTGTGATGGCCATGTATGATTTTGATGTTATCATAGGGATGGATTGGCTTCATAAGTATCGGGCCAAAATGGATTGTTATAGAAAAGTGATCCAGTTTGTCTTACCTAATTGGTCGGATTGTAAATTTCTGGGAGGCCAGACTGACCTATCTATAGCACTTATTTCAGCAGTAGAGGCTGATACGTTACTTGACGAAGGATGTCAGGGGTACTTAGCGATGATTAGAGATTGTACCAAGGAAGAGCCTAAACTTGATGAAATTCGAGTAGTGAGTGAATTTCAAGACGTATTTCCTGAAGAGTTGCCTGGATTATCCCCGGAAAGAGAAATTGAATTTGAAATTGAGTTAATGCCTGGAACAGGACCTATATCGAAAACCCCATACAGGATGGCCCTAATGGAACGAAAGGAGTTGAAAGTGCAAATACAGGAGTTGCTTGATAAGGGATTCATTAGGCCAAGTGCTTCACCTTGGGGTGCACCGGTTCTGTTTGTGAAAAAGAAAGATGGGTCGATGCGCTTGTGCATTGACTATAGACAATTGAATCAAGTGACCGTTAAAAATAAGTATCCTTTGCCTAGAATTGACAACCTATTTGACCAACTCTAGGGAAGTTCGGTTTTCTCAAAAATTGACTTAAGGTCGGGATACTATCAACTAAGAATTAAGAAAGAAGACATTCCTAAGACTGCATTTAGGACTCGTTATGGACATTACGAGTTCCTCGTCATGCCTTTTGGATTGGCAAATGCACCAGCCGCATTTATGGATCTAATGAATAGGGTATTTAAGCCCTATTTAGATCAGTTTGTGATTGTTTTTATCGATGATATCCTGGTTTATTCGAAAGGGCCAAAGGAACATGAGCAACACTTGAGGTTAGTTCTGCAAACTCTGAGGAATCACAAGTTATATGCCAAATTCAGCAAGTGTGAATTTTGGTTGGACCAGATAACATTTTTAGGACACGTGGTGTCAGGACGAGGAATTGCAGTAGATCCGGCGAAAGTTGAGATGGTAATAAATTGGCCGAGACCGACCACACCCACTGAAATACGAAGTTTCTTAGGACTGGCCGGTTATTACCGAAGGTTTATTGAAGGATCTTCCCGATTGGCAGGCCCTTTAACCAAGTTAACTCGGAAGAATGCGAAATTTGAATGGAGTGGGGAATGTGAAAGGAGCTTTCAAGAACTTAAAAGAAAGTTAACCACGGCTCCAATTTTGACTATACCCCTCGGACCGGATGGTTTTACGGTATATAGTGATGCATCTCACAAAGGATTGGGATGTGTTTTGATGCAACATGGCAAGGTCATAGCCTATGCATCTAGGCAACTGAAACCCCATGAACTAAACTACCCCACGCATGATCTAGAATTGGCAGCTATAGTGTTCGCCTTGAAGATATGGAGGCATTATTTGTATGGGGAGAAGTTTGAGATTTATACGGATCATAAGAGCCTGAAATATTTGTTCTCACAAAAAGAGTTGAACATGAGACAAAGGAGGTGGATGGAACTGTTAAAAGATTATGATTGTGAGATACGGTACCATCCATGGAAGGCAAACAAGGTAGCAGATGCTCTTAGCCGTAAGTCAGCCATGGAGATGGCTAGTTTAAGAATAGCATAATGGAGTTTATTAAAGTCCATAGCAGACTCGGAATTTAAGTAAAAAGTGGATGGTCTTACTGGTATGCTTAAAGCTCTAAGGATCGAACCGGAAATCATCCAGAAAGTTAAGACCCTACAAAAGTCTGATCCGGAGATTATGAAAGTAAAAGAGGCGGTGTCCTTAGGGAAGAGACCAGAATTTCAAATTTCCGAAGATGGAGCGGTAAGATGCCAAGGACGACTTTGTGTACCCAACAACGAAGAAGTAAAGAAGGAGATTTTGTCGGAAGCACATAAGAGCAGGTACAGTATTCATCCAGGTAGTACAAAAAAGTACAGAACTTTGCGTCAGCAATTTTGGTGGAATGGTATGAAAACGGATACGGCTAAGTATGTTTCTCAATGTTTAACATGCCAACAAGTGAAGGCGGGACATCGCAAACCGGCAGGACTTTTAAGACCGCTAGACATACCAGAGTGGAAGTGGGAACATGTAACGATGGATTTTGTGCAAGGATTGCCAAGAACATCAAGTGGTCACAATTCAATTTGGGTAGTAGTGGACCGTTTAACTAAGTCTGCCCATTTCTTAGCAGTCCGTATGAACTATTCAATGAATAGACTTGCTGATATTTATGTAAGCCAGATAATACGCTTACATGGTATACCTGTAACGATCACCTCGGATCGAGACTCTAGGTTTACCTCGAATTTTTGGCGAAGTCTGCAAAATGCTTTAGGGACAAAACTTCAATTTAGTACTGCTTATCACCCTCAAACATACGGACAAACAGAGAGAGTGATACAAACTCTAGAGGATATGCTAAGAGCCTGTATTATTGACTTTAGAGGAAGAGGGGATGAGAATTTGCATTTGGTAGAATTTGCTTATAACAACAGCTTTCAGAAAAGTATAGGCATGGCCCCATATGAAGCATTATATGCGAGAAGATGCAGAACCCCTATCTATTGGGACGAGGTAGGTGAAAGAAGATTGGCAGGACCTGAATTGATACAAGATACCACTGAGGCCATCGAAATTATCAGGAAAAGACTTAAGACAGCCCAGAGTAGACAAAAGGGCTATGCGGACAAGCGTAGAAGGCCCTTAGAGTTTAGTGTGGGGGATCACGTATTTCTTGAAGTATCCCCGTTAAAAGGAGTATCTCGTTTCGGAATGAAAGGAAAGCTGGGTCCCAGATTCGTTGGACGTTTTGAGATACTTGAAAGAATAGGAGATGCAGCTTATCGTTTGGCGCTGCCTCCTAATTTGGGAAATTTGCATGATGTGTTTCATGTGTCGATGCTGAGAAAGTATCAGCCAGATCCTGGTCACATACTGGATCATGAAGCCATCAAAGTGGATGAGAAAGTGAGGTACATCAAAGAGCCTGTGCAAATACTAGATCGAAAAGAACAAATTCTCAGGACTAAGAAGATTCCTTTGGTTAAAGTATTATGGCGACATCACGATATGGAGGAAGCCACATGGGAGAGTGAAGACCAGATGAAGGAAAAGTACCCCTACTTGTTTCAAAAGGGCGTGAGTAACGTTTAATTTCGAGGACGAAATTCTCTAAGGAGGGGAGAATTGTGGCATCCCAAAAATTAGAGACAAGCTCTAAGATGTATTAAGGCCCATAATTAGGTAATGAAATTTACCTATGGTTTATGCTTTAGCTATTAAAACTAAGTGTTATACGCTTGTGTTCTTGAGTTTTTAAGATAGTACTATAGGTTATTTTGGTAAGAAGGATTTATTCTTGGCTTTGCATCTCATAGATTAAATCTCTATAGATTAAATGTTACAAGTTTTGACCATGTGAAATTAGAAATTGGAATCAGTAAGTGAGGGAATTAAAAAGGAATTACTAAAAAAGTAACAAGGGTAAAAATTTAATTCTTTTGGATTGAACTTTAGGCCCAAGGGTAAAGGGCCTAAAGTGGGCCATTTTGGCCAGGCCCATGAAGCCCATTAAAGGGCCTTCGACTGAACAAAAGGGGGGGGGGATCGGTTTGTGCATGTCCACCCCCATTTGTCCCAAACTCCCTTGCCATTTGTCCTCCATGCACCTTAAATCATTGCTAATGATGGAGGGGAAGACTTTTAGGGGGGAAAAAGCAACCGGTTAAGGGGTGAGAGAGGGAGGAAATTCGGACCAAAAAGCAAAGAAAGAGAGAGAGAGTTCGAGAGAAAGAGAGAAACCGAGGGAGAGAGGAGAAGGAGGAGCCGGACGCCCGTCGTCCGTTCGTCCGTCCGTCGCTGTCCTTGTGCTGTCGTTGCTTTGATTTTGGAGGCAAGTTGGGATCCTTTTGCTGCTCTTGCATGTGTGTTTTGGAATGGTGTTGGATTTTTGGTGTTTAGGGTCTAAGGAACCGAAGTTAGAAGGGGTTGCATTTGAAGATGTGTTCTGCTTTTCGAGTATACCTCCTGTTCCCGAACGTTGTAGAGGCTTGAATGTGTGTTTTGAGTTGGATTCTTGCATCGACTTCTTCACGAAAGTTGTAGATTACATCTTAAACTACATCATACTAAAATTTGGGCCTAAATGGTTAAGTTTTGAGGGGTAAAACCCTCCCTCCACGAAAAATGCCAGATCTGGAATTGTTTTGTGGTCTCTTGGTGGATTTGAGTGTTGCATGTCACTTTTTACCAAGCATTTCACTTCGATTTCTCCATAAAACATCTTTAGCTATGTGTTAACTATAACATACTCAAATTTCATGAGTTTTGATGGCCATTTGCATACTAAAACGACTGCGATATGAAAACTGTGCAAGGTGTGTGTTTCGGACATGGAAGTGTTGAAATGCATGACCTATAACTTCCTGCACAAGTTTCTTTTCGAGAAATGTTCTGCAAGAAACATCTTTATCTATGTGTTAACTATAACATACTCAAATTTCATCAGTTTTGATGGCCATTTGCATACTAAACCGACTGTGATATGAAAACCGTGCAAGGTGTGTGTTTCGGACATGGAAGTGTCGACATGCATGACCTATAACTTTCTGTACAAGCTTCTTTTGGAGAAATGTTCTGCATAAAACATCTTTATCTATTTGTTTATTATAACATACTCAAATTTCATGAGTTTTGATGGCCATTTGCATACTAAACCGACTTTGATATGAAAACTGTGCAAGGTGTGTGTTTCGGACATGGAATGGTTGACATGCATGACCTATAACTTTCTGTACATGGTTCTTTTGGAGAAAGGTTCTGCATGAAATATCTTTATCTATGTGTTAACTATAACATACTCAAATTTCATGAGTTTTGATGGCTATTTGCATACTAAACCGACGGTGATATGAAAACTGTGCAAGGTGTGTGTTTCGCACATGGAAGTGTCGACATGCATGACCTATAACTTTCTGTAAAAGTTTCTTTTGGAGAAATGTTCTGCATGAAACATCTTTATCTATGTGTTAGCTATAACATAGTCAAATTTCATGAGTTTTGATGGCCATTTGCATACTAAACCGACTGTGATATGAAAACTGTGCAAGGTGTGTGTTTCGGACATGGAAGTGTTGAAATCCATGACCTCTAACTTTATGTACGAGCTTCTTTTGGAGAAATGTTCTGCATGAAACATCTTTACCTATGTGTTAGCTATAACATAGTCAAATTTCATGGGTTTGGATGGCCATTTGCATACTAAACCGACTGTGATATGAAAACTGTGCAAGGTGTGTGTTTCGGACATGGAAGTGTTGAAATGCATGACCTCTAAGTTTCTGTACAAGCTTCTTTTGGAGAAAAGTTCTGCATGAAACGTCTTTATCTATGTCTTAGCTATAACATAGTCAAATTTCATGAGTTTTGATGGCCATTTGCATACTAAACTGACTGTGATATGAAAACTGTGCAAGGTGTGTGTTTCGGACATGGAAGTGTTGAAGTGCATGACCTCTAATTTTCTGTACAAGCTTCTTTTGGAGAAATGTTCTGCATGAAACATCTTTACCTATGTGTTAGCTATAACATACTCAAATTTCATGAGTTTGGATGGCCATTTGCATACTAAACCGACTGTGATATGAAAACTGTGCAAGGTGTGTGTTTTGGACATGGAAGTGTTGACATGCATGACCTCTAACTTTCTGTACAAGCTTCTTTCGGAGAAATGTACTGCATGAAACATCTTTATCTTTGTGTTACCTATAACATACTCAAATTTCATGAGTTTTGATGGCCATTTGCATACTAAACCGGCTGTGATATGAAAACTGCGTAAGGTGTGTGTTTCGGACATGGAAGTGTTGACATGCATGACCTCTAACTTTTTGTACAAGCTTCTTTTGGAGAAATGTTCTGCATGAAACATCTTTATCTATGTGTTAGCTATAACATACTGAAATTTCGCGAGTTTTGATGGCCATTTCCATACTAAACTGACTGTGATACGAAAACTGTGCAAGGTGTGTGTTTCGGACATGGAAGTGTTGACATGCATGACCTATAACTTTCTGTACAAGCTTCTTTTGGAGAAATGTTCTGCATGAAACATCCTTATCTTTGTGTTACCTATAACATACTCAAATTTCATGAGTTTTGATGGCCATTTGCATACTAAACCGACTGTGATATGAAAACTGTGCAAGGTGTGTGTTTCGGACATGGAAGTGTTAACATGCATGACCTATAACTTTCTGTACAAGCTTCTTTTGGGGAAATGTTCTGCATGAAACATCTTTATCTATGTGTTAGCTCTAACATATTCAAATTTCATGAGTTTTGATGGCCATTTGTATACTAAACCGACTGTGATATCAAAACTGTGCAAGGTGTGTCTTACGGACATGTAAGTGTTGACATGCATGACCTATAACTTTCTGTACAAGCTTATTTTGGAGAAAAGTTCTGCATGAAACATCTTTATCTATGTGTTACCTATAACATACTTAGATTTCATGAGTTTTGATGGCCATTTGCATACTAAACCGACTGTGATATGAAAACTGTGCAAGGTGTGTGTTTCGGACATGGAAGTGTTGACATTCATGACCTATAACTTTCTGTACAAGCTTCTTTTGGAGAAATGTTCTGCATGAAACATCTTTATCTATTTGTTAACTATAACATACTCAAATTTCATCAGTTTTGATGGCCATTTGCATACTAAACCGGCTGTGATATGAAAACTGTGCAAGGTGTGTGTTTCGAACATGGAAGTGTTGATATGCATGACCTCTAACTTTCTGTACAAGCTTCTTTTGGAGAAATGTTCTGCATGAAACATCTTTATCTATGTGTTAGCTATAACATATTCAAATTTCATTAGTTTTGATGGCCATTTGCATCCTAAACCGACTGTGATATGAAAACTGTGCAAGGTGTGTGTTACGGACATGTAAGTGTTGACATGCATGACCTCTAAGTTTCTGTACAAGCTTCTTTTGGAGAAAAGTTCTGCATGAAACGTCTTTATCTATGTGTTAGCTATAACATACTCAAATTTCATGAGTTTTGATGGCCATTTGCATACTAAACCTGCTGTGATATGGAAACTGTGCAAGGTGTGTGTTTCGGACATGGAAGTGTTGACATGCATGACCTATAACTTTCTGTACAAGCTTCTTTTGGAGAAATGTTCTGCATGAAACATCCTTATCTTTGTGTTACCTATAACATACTCAAATTTCATGAGTTTTGATGGCCATTTGCATACTAAACCGACTGTGATATGAAAACTGTGCAAGGTGTGTGTTCCGGACATGGAAGTGTTGACATGCATGACCTATAACTTTCTGTACAAGCTTCTTTTGGAGAAATGTTCTGCATGAAAGATCCTTACCTTTGTCTTACCTATAACATACTCAAATTTCATGAGTTTTGATGGCCATTTGCATACTAAACGGACTGTGATATGAAAACTGTGCAAGGTGTGTGTTTCGGACATGGAAGTGTTGAAATCCATGACCTCTAACTTTATGTACGAGCTTCTTTTGGAGAAATGTTCTGCATGAAACGTCTTTACCTATGTGTTAGCTATAACATAGTCAAATTTCATGAGTTTGGATGGCCATTTGCATACTAAACCGACTGTGATATGAAAACTGTGCAAGGTGTGTGTTTCGGACATGGAAGTGTTGACATGCATGACCTATAACTTTCTGTACAAGCTTCTTTTGGAGAAATGTTCTGCATGAAACATCTTTATCTATGTGTTAGCTATAACATACTCAAATTTCATGAGTTTTGATGGCCATTTGCATACTAAACCTGCTGTGATATGGAAACTGTGCAAGGTGTGTGTTTCGGACATGGAAGTGTTGACATGCATGACCTCCAACTTTCTGTACAAGCTTCTTTTGGAGAAATGTTCTGGATGAAACATCTTTATCTTTGCGTTACCTATAACATACTCAAATTTCATGAGTTTTGTTGGCCATTTGCATACTAAACCGACTGTGATATGAGAACTGTGCAACGTGTGTGTTTCGGACATGGAAGTGTTGACATGCATGACCTATGACTTTCTGTACAAGCTTCTTTTGGAGAAAAGTTCTGCATGAAACATCTTTATCTATGTGTTGCCTAAAACATACTGAGATTTCATGAGTTTTGATGGCCATTTGCATGCTAAACCAACTGTGATATGAAAACTGTGCAAGGTGTGTGTTTCGGACATGGAAGTGTTGACATTCATGACCTATTACTTTATGTACAAGCTTCTTTTGGAGAAATGTTCTGCATGAAACGTCTTTATCTATGTGTTAACTATAACATACTCAAATTTCATCAGTTTTGATGGCCATTTGCATACGAAACCGGCTGTGATATGAAAACTGTGCATGGTGTGTGTGTCGGACATGGAAGTGTTGACATGCATGACCTCTAACTTTTTGTACAAGCTTCTTTTGGAGAAATGTTCTGCATGAAACATCTTTATCTATGTGTTAAATATAACATACTCAAATTTCGTGAGTTTTGATGGCCATTTGCATACTAAACCGACTGTGATATGAAAACTGTGCAAGGTGTGTGTTTCGGACATGGAAGTGTTGACATGCATGACCTATAACTTTCTGTACAAGCTTCTTTTGGAGAAATGTTCTGCATGAAACATCTTTATCTATGTGTTAGCTATAACATACTCAAATTTCATGAGTTTTGATGGCCATTTGCATACTAAACCTGCTGTGATATGGAAACTGTGCAAGGTGTGTGTTTCGGACATGGAAGTGTTGACATGCATGACCTCTAACTTTCTGTACAAGCTTCTTTTGGAGAAATGTTCTGGATGAAACATCTTTATATTTGCGTTACCTATAACATACTCAAATTTCATGAGTTTTGTTGGCCATTTGCATACTAAACCGACTGTGATATGAAAACTGTGCAAGGTGTGTGTTTCGGACATGGAAGTGTTGACATGCATGACCTATGACTTTCTGTACAAGCTTCTTTTGGAGAAATGTTCTGCATGAAACATCTTTATCTATGTGTTAACTATAACATACTCAAATTTCATGAGTTTTGATGGCCATTTGCATACTAAACCGGCTGTGATATGAAAACTGCGTAAGGTGTGTGTTTCGGACAGGGAAGTGTTGACATTCATAACCTCTAACTTTGTGTACAAGCTTCTTTTGGAGAAATGTTTTGCATGAAACATCTTTATCTATGTGTTAGCTATAACATACTCAAATTTCGTGAGTTTTGATGGCCATTTGCATACTAAACTGACTGTGATATGAAAACTGTGCAAGGTGTGTGTTCCGGACATGGAAGTGTTGACATGCATGACCTATAACTTTCTGTACAAGCTTCTTTTGGAGAAATGTTCTGCATGAAAGATCCTTACCTTTGTCTTACCTATAACATACTCAAATTTCATGAGTTTTGATGGCCATTTACATACTAAACGGACTGTGATATGAAAACTGTGCAAGGTGTGTGTTTCGGACATGGAAGTGTTGACATGCATGACATATAACTTTCTGTACAAGCTTCTTTTGGAGAAATGTTCTGCATGAAACATCTTTATCTATGCGTTGCCTATATCATACTCAGATTTCATGAGTTTTGATGGCCATTTGCATACTAAACCGACTGTGATATGAAAACTGTGCAAGGTGTGTGTTTCGGACATGGAAGTGTTGACATTCATGACCTATTACTTTCTGTACAAGCTTCTTTTGGAGAAATGTTCTGGATGAAACATCTTTACCTTTGTCTTGCCTATAACATACTCAAATTTCATGAGTTTTGTTGGCCATTTGCATACTAAACCGACTATGATATGAAAACTGTGCAAGGTGTGTGTTTCGGACATGGAAGTGTTGAAATCCATGACCTCTAACTTTATGTACGAGCTTCTTTCGGAGAAATGTTCTGCATGAAACGTCTTTACCTATGTGTTAGCTATAACATAGTCAAATTTCATGAGTTTGGATGGCCATTTGCATACTAAACCGACTGTGATATGAAAACTGTGCAAGGTGTGTGTTTCGGACATGGAAGTGTTGACATGCATGACCTATAACTTTCTGTACAAGCTTCTTTTGGAGAAATGTTCTGCATGAAACATCTTTATCTATGTGTTAGCTATAACATACTCAAATTTCATGAGTTTTGATGGCCATTTGCATACTAAACCTGCTGTGATATGGAAACTGTGCAAGGTGTGTGTTTCGGACATGGAAGTGTTGACATGCATGACCTCCAACTTTCTGTACAAGCTTCTTTTGGAGAAATGTTCTGATGAAACATCTTTATCTTTGCGTTACCTATAACATACTCAAATTTCATGAGTTTTGTTGGCCATTTGCATACTAAACCGACTGTGATATGAGAACTGTGCAACGTGTGTGTTTCGGACATGGAAGTGTTGACATGCATGACCTATGACTTTCTGTACAAGCTTCTTTTGGAGAAAAGTTCTGCATGAAACATCTTTATCTATGTGTTGCCTAAAACATACTGAGATTTCATGAGTTTTGATGGCCATTTGCATGCTAAACCAACTGTGATATGAAAACTGTGCAAGGTGTGTGTTTCGGACATGGAAGTGTTGACATTCATGACCTATTACTTTATGTACAAGCTTCTTTTGGAGAAATGTTCTGCATGAAACGTCTTTATCTATGTGTTAACTATAACATACTCAAATTTCATCAGTTTTGATGGCCATTTGCATACGAAACCGGCTGTGATATGAAAACTGTGCATGGTGTGTGTGTCGGACATGGAAGTGTTGACATGCATGACCTCTAACTTTTTGTACAAGCTTCTTTTGGAGAAATGTTCTGCATGAAACATCTTTATGTATGTGTTAAATATAACATACTCAAATTTCGTGAGTTTTGATGGCCATTTGCATACTAAACCGACTGTGATATGAAAACTGTGCAAGGTGTGTGTTTCGGACATGGAAGTGTTGACATGCATGACCTATAACTTTCTGTACAAGCTTCTTTTGGAGAAATGTTCTGCATGAAACATCTTTATCTATGTGTTAGCTATAACATACTCAAATTTCATGAGTTTTGATGGCCATTTGCATACGAAACCGGCTGTGATATGAAAACTGTGCATGGTGTGTGTGTCGGACATGGAAGTGTTGACATGCATGACCTCTAACTTTTGTACAAGCTTCTTTTGGAGAAATGTTCTGCATGAAACATCTTTATGTATGTGTTAAATATAACATACTCAAATTTCGTGAGTTTTGATGGCCATTTGCATACTAAACCGACTGTGATATGAAAACTGTGCAAGGTGTGTGTTTCGGACATGGAAGTGTTGACATGCATGACCTATAACTTTCTGTACAAGCTTCTTTTGAGAAATGTTCTGCATGAAACATCTTTATCTATGTGTTAGCTATAACATACTCAAATTTCATGAGTTTTGATGGCCATTTGCATACTAAACCTGCTGTGATATGGAAACTGTGCAAGGTGTGTGTTTCGGACATGGAAGTGTTGACATTCATAACCTCTAACTTTCTGTACAAGCTTCTTTTGGAGAAATGTTCTGGATGAAACATCTTTATCTATGTGTTAGCTATAACATACTCAAATTTCGTGAGTTTTGATGGCCATTTGCATACTAAACTGACTGTGATATGAAAACTGTGCAAGGTGTGTGTTCCGGACATGGAAGTGTTGACATGCATGACCTATGACTTTCTGTACAAGCTTCTTTTGGAGAAATGTTCTGCATGAAACATCTTTATCTATGTGTTAACTATAACATACTCAAATTTCATGAGTTTTGATGGCCATTTGCATACTAAACCGGCTGTGATATGAAAACTGCGTAAGGTGTGTGTTTCGGACAGGGAAGTGTTGACATTCATAACCTCTAACTTTGTGTACAAGCTTCTTTTGGAGAAATGTTTTGCATGAAACATCTTTATCTATGTGTCAAATATAACATACTCACATTTCATGAGTTTTGATGGCTATTTGCATACTAAACCGACTGTGATATGCAAACTGTGCAAGGTGTGTGTTTCGGACATGGAAGTGTTGACATGCAAGACCTCTAACTTTCTGTACAAGCTTCTTTTGGAGAAATGTTCTGCATGAAACATCTTTATCTATGCGTTGCCTATATCATACTCAGATTTCATGAGTTTTGATGGCCATTTGCATACTAAACCGACTGTGATATGAAAACTGTGCAAGGTGTGTGTTTCGGACATGGAAGTGTTGAAATGCATGACCTCTAATTTTCTGTACAAGCTTCTTTTGGAGAAATGTTCTGGATGAAACATCTTTATCTTTGCGTTGCCTATAACATACTCAAATTTCATGAGTTTGGATGGCCATTTGCATACTAAACCGACTGTGATATGAAAACTGTGCAAGGTGTGTGTTTCGGACATGGAAGTGTTGAAGTGCATGACCTCTAACTTTATGTACGAGCTTCTTTTGGAGAAATGTTCTGCATGAAACGTCTTTATCTATGTGTTAACTATAACATACTCAAATTTCATCAGTTTTGATGGCCATTTGCATACCAAACCGGCTGCGATATGAAAACTGTGCATGGTGTGTGTGTCGGACATGGAAGTGTTGAAATGCATGACCTCTAACTTTTTGTACAAGCTTCTTTTGGAGAAATGTTCTGCATGAAACATCTTTATCTATGTGTTAACTATAACATACTCAAATTTCGTGAGTTTTAATGGCCATTTGCATACTAAACCGACTGTGATATGAAAACTGTGCAAGGTGTGTGTTTCGGACATGGAAGTGTTGACATGCATGACCTCTAACTTTCTGTACAAGCTTCTTTTGGAGAAATGTTCTGCATGAAACGTCTTTATCTATGTGTTAGCTATAACATACTCAAATTTCATTAGTTTTGATGGCCATTTGCATACTAAACCTGCTGTGATATGGAAACTGTGCAAGGTGTGTGTTTCGGACATGGAAGTGTTGACATGCATGACCTCTAACTTTCTGTACAAGCTTCTTTTGGAGAAATGTTCTGCATGAAACATCTTTATCTATGCGTTGCCTATATCATACTCAGATTTCATGAGTTTTGATGGCCATTTGCATACTAAACCGACTGTGATATGAAAACTGTGCAAGGTGTGTGTTTCGGACATGGAAGTGTTGACATTCATGACCTATTACTTTCTGTACAAGCTTCTTTTGGAGAAATGTTCTGGATGAAACATCTTTATCTTTGCGTTGCCTATAACATACTCAAATTTCATGAGTTTTGATGGCCATTTGCATACTAAACCGACTGTGATATGAAAACTGTGCAAGGTGTGTGTTTCGGACATGGAAGTGTTGAAATCCATGACCTCTAACTTTATGTACGAGCTTCTTTTGGAGAAATGTTCTGCATGAAACGCCTTTACCTATGTGTTAGCTATAACATAGTCAAATTTCATGAGTTTGGATGGCCTTATGCATACTAAACGGACTGTGATATGAAAACTGTGCAGGGTGTGTGTTTCGGACATGGAAGTGTTGAAATGCATGACCTCTAACTTTCTGTACAAGCTTCTTTTGGAGAAATGTTCTGGATGAAACATCTTTATCTTTGCGTTGCCTATAACATACTCAAATTTCATGAGTTTTGTTGGCCATTTGCATACTAAACCGACTGTGATATGAAAACTGTGCAAGGTGTGTGTTTCGGACATGGAAGTGTTGAAATCCATGACCTCTAACTTTATGTACGAGCTTCTTTTGGAGAAATGTTCTGCATGAAACATCTTTACCTATGTGTTAGCTATAACATAGTCAAATTTCATGAGTTTGGATGGCCATTTGCATACTAAACCGACTGTGATATGAAAACTGTGCAAGGTGTGTGTTTCGGACATGGAAGTGTTGAAATGCATGACCTCTAACTTTCTGTACAAGCTTCTTTTGGAGAAAAGTTCTGCATGAAACATCTTTATCTATGTGTTAGCTATAACATAGTCAAATTTCATGAGTTTTGTTGGCCATTTGCATACTAAACCGACTGTGATATGAAAACTGTGCAAGGTGTGTGTTTCGGACATGGAAGTGTTGAAATCCATGACCTCTAACTTTCTGTACAAGCTTCTTTTGGAGAAATGTTCTGCATGAAACGTCTTTATCTATGTGTTAACTATAACATACTCAAATTTCATCAGTTTTGATGGCCATTTGCATAATAAACCGCCTGCGATATGAAAACTGTGCATGGTGTGTGTGTCGGACATGGAAGTGTTGACATGCATGACCTCTAACTTTTTGTACAAGCTTCTTTTGGAGAAATGTTCTGCATGAAACATCTTTATCCATGTGTTAACTATAACATACTCAAATTTCATGAGTTTTGATGGCCATTTGCATACTAAACCGGCTGTGATATGAAAACTGCGTAAGGTGTGTGTTTCGGACAGGGAAGTGTTGACATTCATGACCTCTAACTTTGTGTACAAGCTTCTTTTGGATAAATGTTTTGCATGAAACATCTTTATCTATGTGTTAGCTATAACATACTCAAATTTCATCAGTTTTGATGGCCATTTGCATACCAAACCGGCTGCGATATGAAAACTGTGCATGGTGTGTGTGTCGGACATGGAAGTGTTGACATGCATGACCTCTAACTTTTTGTACAAGCTTCTTTTGGAGAAATGTTCTGCATGAAACATCTTTATCTATGTGTTAACTATAACATACTCAAATTTCGTGAGTTTTAATGGCCATTTGCATACTAAACCGACTGTGATATGAAAACTGTGCAAGGTGTGTGTTTCGGACATGGAAGTGTTCACATGCATGACCTATAACTTTTTGTACAAGCTTCTTTTGGAGAAATGTTCTGCATGAAACATCTTTATCTATGTGTTAGCTATAACATAGTCAAATTTCATGAGTTTCGATGGCCATTTGCATACTAAACCGACTGTGATATGAAAACTGTGCAAGGTGTGTGTTTCGGACATGGAAGTGTTCAAGTGCATGACCTCTAACTTTCTGTACAAGCTTCTTTTGGAGAAAAGTTCTGCATGAAACATCTTTATCTATGTGTTGCCTATATCATACTCAGATTTCATGAGTTTTGATGGCCATTTGCATACTAAACCGACTGTGATATGAAAACGGTGCAAGGTGTGTGTTTCGGACATGGAAGTGTTGACATTCATGACCTATTACTTTCTGTACAAGCTTCTTTTGGAGAAATGTTCTGCATGAAACATCTTTATCTTTGCGTTACCTATAACATACTCAAATTTCATTAGTTTTGTTGGCCATTTGCATACTAAACCGACTGTGATATGAAAACTGTGCAAGGTGTGTGTTTCGGACATGGAAGTGTTGAAATCCATGACCTCTAACTTTATGTACGAGCTTCTTTTGGAGAAATGTTATGCATGAAACATCTTTACCTATGTGTTAGCTATAACATAGTCAAATTTCATGAGTTTGGATGGCCATTTGCATACTAAACCGACTGTGATATGAAAACTGTGCAAGGTGTGTGTTTCGGACATGGAAGTGTTGAAATGCATGACCTCTAACTTTCTGTACAAGCTTCTTTTGGAGAAATGTTCTGCATGAAACATCTTTATCTATGTGTTAACTATAACATACTCAAATTTCATGAGTTTTGATGGCCATTTGCATTCTAAACCGGCTGTGATATGAAAACTGCGTAAGGTGTGTGTTTCGGACAGGGAAGTGTTGACATTCATGACCTCTAACTTTGTGTACAAGCTTCTTTTGGATAAATGTTTTGCATGAAACATCTTTATCTATGTGTTAGCTATAACATACTCAAATTTCGTGAGTTTTAATGGCCATTTGCATACTAAACTGACTGTGATATGAAAACTGTGCAAGGTGTGTGTTTCGGACATGGAAGTGTTGACATGCATGACCTATAACTTTCTGTACAAGCTTCTTTTGGAGAAATGTTCTGCATGAAAGATCCTTACCTTTGTGTTACCTATAACATACTCAAATTTCATGAGTTTTGATGGCCATTTGCATACTAAACCGACTGTGATATGAAAACTGTGCAAGGTGTGTGTTTCGGACATGGAAGTGTTGACATGCATGACATATAACTTTCTGTACAAGCTTCTTTTGGAGAAATGTTCTGCATGAAACATCTTTATCTATGTGTTGCCTATATCATACTCAGATTTCATGAGTTTTGACGGCCATTTGCATACTAAACCGACTGTGATATGAAAACTGTGCAAGGTGTGTGTTACGGATATGTAAGTGTTGACATGCATGACCTATAACTTTCTGTACAAGCTTCTTTTGGAGAAAAGTTCTGCATGAAACATCTTTATCTATGTGTTGCCTATATCATACTCAGATTTCATGAGTTTTGATGGCCATTTGCATACTAAACCGACTGTGATATGAAAACTGTGCAAGGTGTGTGTTTCGGACATGGAAGTGTTGACATTCATGACCTATTACTTTCTGTACAAGCTTCTTTTGGAGAAATGTTCTGGATGAAACATCTTTATCTTTGTGTTACCTATAACATACTCAAATTTCATGAGTTTTGTTGGCCATTTGCATACTAAACCGACTGTGATATGAAAACTGTGCAAGGTGTGTGTTTCGGACATGGAAGTGTTGAAATCCATGACCTCTAACTTTATGTACGAGCTTCTTTTGGAGAAATGTTATGCATGAAACATCTTTACCTATGTGTTAGCTATAACATAGTCAAATTTCATGAGTTTGGATGGCCATTTGCATACTAAACCGACTGTGATATGAAAACTGTGCAAGGTGTGTGTTTCGGACATGGAAGTGTTGAAATGCATGACTTCTAACTTTCTGTACAAGCTTCTTTTGGAGAAAAGTTCTGCATGAAACATCTTTATCTATGTGTTAGCTATAACATAGTCAAATTTCATGAGTTTTGATGGCCATTTGCATACTAAACCGACTGTGATATGAAAACTGTGCAAGGTGTGTGTTTCGGACATGGAAGTGTTCAAGTGCATGACCTCTAACTTTCTGTACAAGCTTCTTTTGGAGAAATGTTCTGCATGAAACGTCTTTATCTATGTGTTAACTATAACATACTCAAATTTCATCAGTTTTGATGGCCATTTGCATAATAAACCGCCTGCGATATGAAAACTGTGCATGGTGTGTGTGTCGGACATGGAAGTGTTGACATGCATGACCTCTAACTTTTGTACAAGCTTCTTTTGGAGAAATGTTCTGCATGAAACATCTTTATCTATGTGTTAACTATAACATACTCAAATTTCGTGAGTTTTGATGGCCATTTGCATACTAAACCGACTGTGATATGAAAACTGTGCAAGGTGTGTGTTTCGGACATGGAAGTGTTGACATGCATGGCCTATAACTTTCTGTACAAGCTTCTTTTGGAGAAATGTTCTGCATGAAACATCTTTATCTATGTGTTAGCTATAACATTGTCAAATTTCATGAGTTTTGATGGCCATTTGCATACTAAACCGACTGTGATATGAAAACTGTGCAAGGTGTGTGTTTCGGACATGGAAGTGTTGAAGTGCATGACCTCTAACTTTCTGTACAAGCTTCTTTTGGAGAAATGTTCTGCATGAAACATCTTTACCTATGTGTTAGCTATAACATACTCAAATTTCATGAGTTTGGATGGCCATTTGCATACTAAACCGACTGTGATATGAAAACTGTGCAAGGTGTGTGTTTCGGACATGGAAGTGTTGACATGCATGACCCATAACTTTCTGTACAAGCTTCTTTTGGAGAAATGTTCTGCATGAAACATCTTTATCTATGTGTTAGCTATAACATACTCTAATTTCATGAGTTTTGATGGCCATTTGCATACTAAACCAGCTGTGATTTGAAAACTGTGCAAGGTGTGTGTTTCGGACATGGAAGTGTTGACATGCCTGACCTCTAGCTTTCTGTACAAGCTTCTTTTGGAGAAATGTTGTGCATGAAACATCTTTATCTATGTGTTACCTATATCATACTCAGATTTCATGAGTTTTGATGGCCATTTGCATACTAAACCGACTGTGATATGAAAACTGTGCAAGGTGTGTGTTTCGGACATGGAAGTGTTGACATGCATGACCTCTAACTTTCTGTACAAGCTTCTTTTGGAGAAAAGTTCTGCATGAAACATCTTTATCTATGTGTTACCTATATCATACTCAGATTTCATGAGTTTTGATGGCCATTTGCATACTAAACCGACTGTGATATGAAAACTGTGCAAGGTGTGTGTTTCGGACATGGAAGTGTTGACATTCATGACCTATTACTTTCTGTACAAGCTTCTTTTGGAGAAATGTTCTGCATGAAACATCTTTATCTATGTGTTAAATATAACATACTCAAATTTCATCAGTTTTGATGGCCATTTGCATACTAAACCGGCTGTGATATGAAAACTGTGCATGGTGTGTGTTTCGGACATGGAAGTGTTGACATGCATGACCTATAACTTTCTGTACAAGCTTCTTTTGGAGAAATGTTCTGCATGAAACATCTTTATCTATGTGTTAGCTATAACATACTGAATTTTAATGAGTTTTTATGGCCATTTGCATACTATACCGACTGTGATATGAAAACTGTGCAAGGTGTGTGTTTCGGACATGGAAGTGTTGACATGCATGACCTATAACTTTCTGTACAAACTTCTTTTTGTGGCACCCCCAAACCCGATAGGGTCGTCATAGATACTAAGCATTTAGGTCTAAAGCAAAAACAACTTATTTGACATTAGAAAAAAATGGGAGTTGTAATTTAGGCCAAGGTTTAGGCTTTAATTTTTTTTTTTTTTTTGAAATTACTTAGGGATTTGTGCAGCTCACAGCGGGAAATTAGAGGTGAGTCTCACCATCTCTCCACTTCCTTAGCGATAGCACAATGCACACCAACTATACGATGAAAGAAAACACAAGGCCGAACCACTTTTATTTACATATTATAAGATGGACATCTTTGGGTCGTATAACCAAACAGAAAAACCGAGACTTTTCACTAACTCGGTTGTATCTCTAGTGAGATAGTCGACCCCCTATAGTATGACATGAACAGCCCTCCATCTAAGTGTCGGCTCTAACTCCCAGAAAGTGTCATCCTCCTACTCTTCACGCGCGGGCCATCACACCCACCCCGGTGCGTCGGGCGGTGGGGGTGGCAGCATCCCCATCATCACTCCATCTCGGCGAAATTGGACAGACACGAACTCCTGAACGACCGGGCCTCCAGACAAGCCAACATGATACATCACAAAAGTACGGATCCGTAAAAACGTCAGACCAGGGACGGCGGGACAGTCAATCTCCGTCACTTCGACCTCCACGTCAGAGGGAAGGCCGTAAAAGACACCCCGCGTGACGGTAGGAATCGGCATTGTACTAATCTGAAATGTTGGTCCCCGAAGGGGTGAGTACAACCACTCAACAAGTAAAGGTCCAAGGACCACTCAAGCATCAAACAATACAATCATAGCATGGCATGTCATTTAAATATACATACACACCTTACCTTAACATCATACACATGTCATCATATCTCATATCCATACATCATCATATAGTCATCAACCTTACCTTGACATCATACACATGTCATCATATCTCATATCCATGCATCATCATATAGTCATCAACCTTACCTTGACATCATACACATGTCATCATATCTCATATCCATGCATCATCATATAGTCATCATCCTCATCATTATCACATCACATGTCATCATACCATAAGTGCACTCACATACATGCGCCATCATATGGTCGTCATCCCCATCATGCATACATGCATTCATCATTATCACATCACATATGCCATCATGCCAAAAGTGCACATACATTGTACACTCATCACCCATGCTATCAAGCATGCACCACCATGAGATCCATAGCATGTCATTTAAATATGCATACATAACTTACCTTGATGTCATACACATGTCATCATATCTCACATACTTGCATCTAATTACATGCAATATGCAACACGCATACATCCATGCACATGAATCACTTCGAATTCTTAATTTTCACAAGGATCTCATTAATTTTCTTCTTAGGGACCAATGTTTGCATCCCAAAATTATCGCTCGCACCCAACCTGGCATCGCGAGGAACCTCCGGCACACACCTCCGGGCATCTCGAAACTCCCGAGAACCTCCGGCACACACCTCCGAGCATCCGGCTCACACCTCCGGGCATCCCGACACTCCCGGGGCGTCGTCGGCTCACACCTCCGACGGTCATTCATATCCTCATACCTTTCTTTTCCAATTTCATTCTTGAAGATCTCTAATGCAATTTATGCAAATTGCACTTTTGAAATCATGTGGTATGCATTAAAGCAATTTCCCTTTTTGATTAAATAAAACCCTTTTTGAAATTATGTAAGTTTTTTTTTTCTTTTTCCTTTAATAACATATGAAATGCATGAATGTTATCACACCATTACATGAAAACAAACCCATAGTCTCATAGTTTGCATGACATTTCATATGGACCACACATCACAGCATAGAGGTGACCATATAACTCAATATCATAAATTTCAGAATTTTACAGCATGCATAGTTTTCATATTATAATCAATTAAATAGGCAAACGACCTTCAAAAATCATGAAATTTAACTACGTTGAAGTCAAGACATAGATAAAGATATCATATGAAGGAAATTTCTCCAAAAGTAAATTGCACAGAAAGTTATAGGTCATGCATGTCAAGATTTACATGTCCGAAATGCACAGTTTGCACGGTTATCACATCACAGTCCATTAAATAGGCAAATGACCTTCAAAAATTATGAAATTTAACTATGTTATAGTTAACACATAGACAAAGATGTTTCATGCAGAAGTCGAAGAGAGATTCTTGGTAGAAATCAACATGCCAGCACAAATCTATCACAAAGTCAGCAAAAATTTTCCAGATCTAGTGTCTTCGTAGGATGAGGGTTTGACCCCTTAAATCTTCATCATTTTGTACGAAATTTTAGTATGTTGTAGTTTAAGATGTTAACTACAACTTTCATGAAGAGATCAAAGTCAAAATCGAACTCAAAACATACATGCAAGCCCTCACAAGATTCTGACTCAAACGGTTCATGCGAAAACAGCAACATCTCACAAGAACAAGACATCCTAGCTTCGATTTCTTGGACTCTAAACACCTCAAAACACACATGCCAGAGCACCCAAGGATCCTAACTTGCCTCAAGAGGTCGGGCTATGGACGGTACATGGACGGCACGCACGAATCCTCCTTCTTCTTCCTCCTTTTCTTCCTTTCTTCCTTCTCTTATTCTCCTCTCCTTTCTCTCCGTTTTCCTTTCTCTCTCTCTTTCCTCACCGTGCGACACACTCCCTCCTCTCTCCTCCTTAATCCGGTTCCCTTTTCCCTCTTTTCTTCCCCCTAATGATTACTTACTTGACCTTAAGCATGCATGCCAAGTGGCCAAGACACAAAGACACATGGGGGGGGCATGCATTTCGAATTTTCCCTCCCCCACATGCTCGTCCGTACGGCCCAATGGGCCTCATGGGCCTGGCCAAAATGGCCCACTTTAGGCCCTCTATCCATGGGCCTAAAGTCCAAGCTATTGGGCTTAAGGCCCAAGCCCAAAAGATCCCTAACTTGCTTCAATAAATCCCTTGGTTCTTTCCTATAGATCTCGAATTTTAAATTTCATATGGCCAAAAATCTTGCAATATTTAATTTATAGGAAGACAAGTCTAAGAGAAGCAAAGCCAAGAATAAATGGTGTTATAAAAAAAATTAACCTATAGTACGCATCTTAAGAAAATTCAAGAACATAGGCGTGTGACACTTAGTTTTTAACGGTTAATAACAAAAGCATAAGCCAAAGGTAATTTCATTACCTAATTACGAGCTTTAGGACACTCTAAGCCTTATCTCAAATATTTGGGATGCCACACTTTTGGAGAAATGTTCTGCATCAAACATCTTTATCTATGTGTTAACTATAAAATACTCAAATTTCATGAGTTTTCATGGCCATTTGCATACTAAACCGACTGTGATATGCAAACTGTGCAAGGTGTGTGTTTCGGACATGGAAGTGTTGACATGCAAGACCTCTAACTTTCTGTACAAGCTTCTTTTGGAGAAATGTTCTGCATGAAACATCTTTATCTATGTGTTAACTATAACATACTCAAATTTCATGAGTTTTTATGGCCATTTGCATACTAAACCGGATGTGATATGAAAACTTCGGAAGGTGTGTGTTTCGGATATGGAAGTGTTGACATGCATGACCTATAACTTTCTGTACATGCTTCTTTTGGAGAAATGTTCTGCATGAAACATCTTTATCTATGTGTTAACTATAACATACTCAAATTTCATGAGTTTTGCTGGCCATTTGCGTACTAAACCGACTGTGATATGAAAACTGTGCAAGGTGTGTGTTTCGGACATGGAAGTGTTGACATGCATGACCTATAACTTTCTGTACAAGCTTCTTTTGAAGAAATGTTCTGCATGAAACATCTTTAACTTTGTGATAACTATAACATACTCAAATTTCATGAGTTTTGATGGCCATTTGCATACTAAACCGACTGTGATATGAAAACTGTGCAAGGTGTGTGTTCCGGACATGGAAGTGTTGACATGCATGACCTATAACTTTCTGTACAAGCTTCTTTTGGAGAAAAGTTCTGCATGAAACATCTTTATCTATGTGTTAGCTATAACATAGTCAAATTTCATGAGTTTTGATGGCCATTTGCATACTAAACCGACTGTGATATGAAAACTGTGCAAGGTGTGTGTTTCGGACAAGGAAGTGTTGACATGCATGACCTATAACTTTCTGTACAAGCTTCTTTTGGAGAAATGTTCTGCATGAAACATCTTTATCTATGTGTTACCTATAACATACTCAAATTTCGTGAGTTTTGATGGCCATTTGCATACTAAACCAACTGTGATATGAAAACTGTGCAAGGTGTGTGTTTCGGACATGGAAGTATTGACATGCATGACCTATAACTTTCTGTACATGATTCTTTTGGAGAAAGGTTCTGCATCAAACATCTTTATCTATGTGTTAAGTATAACATACTCAAATTTCTTGAGTTTTGATGGCCATTTGCATACTAAACCGACTCTGATATGAAAACTGTGCAAGGTGTGTGTTTCGGACATGGAAGTGTTGACATGCATGACGTATAACTTTCTGTACATGATTCTTTTGGAGAAATTTTCTGCATCAAACATCTTTATCTATGTGTTAACTATAACATACTCAAATTTCATGAGTTTTGATGGCCATTTGCATACTAAACCGACTCTGATATGAAAACTGTGCAAGGTGTGTGTTTCGGACATGAAAGTTTTGACATGCATGATCTATAACTTTCTGTACAAGCTTCTTTTGGAGAAATGTTCTGCATCAAACATCTTTATCTATGTGTTACCTATAACATACTCAAATTTCGTGAGTTTTGATGGCCATTTGCATACTAAACCGACTGTGATATGAAAACTGTGCAAGGTGTGTGTTTCGGACATGGAAGTATTGACATGCATGACCTATAACTTTCTGTACATGATTCTTTTGGAGAAAGGTTCTGTATCAAACATCTTTATCTATGTGTTAACTATAACATACTCAAATTTCTTGAGTTTTGATGGCCATTTGCATACTAAACCGACTCTGATATGAAAACTGTGCAAGGTGTGTGTTTCGGACATGGAATGGTTGACATGCATGACCTATAACTTTCTGTACAAGCTTCATTTAGAGAAATGTTCTGCATGAAACATCTTTATCTATGTGTTAGCTATAACATACTCAAATTTCATGAGTTTTTCTGGCCATTTGCATACTAAACCTACTGTGATATGAAAACTGTGCAAGGTGGGTGTTTCGGACATGGAAGTGTTGACATGCATGACCTATAACTTTCTGTACAAGCTTCATTTAGAGAAATGTTCTGCATGAAACATCTTTATCTATGTGTTAGCTATAACATACTCAAATTTCATGAGTTTTGATGGCCATTTGCATACTAAACCGACTGTGATATGAAAACTGTGCAAGGTGTGTGTTTCGGACATGGAAGTGTTGACATGCATGACCTATAACTTTCTGTATAAGCTTCTTTTAGAGAAATGTTCTGCATGAAACATCTTTATCTATGTGTTAACTATAACATACTCAAATTTCATGAGTTTTGATGGCCATTTGCATACTAAACCGACTGTGATATGAAAACTGTGCAAGGTGTGTGTTTCGGACATGGTAGTGTTGACATGCATGACCTATAACTTTCTGTACAAATTTCTTTTGGAGAAATTTCCTCCATGTGATATCTTTATCTATTTCTTAGCTACAACATAGTTAAATTTCATGATTTTGGAAGGTCATTTGCATATTTAATTGACTGTGATATGAAAACTGTGCAAACTGTGTGTTTCGGGCTTGATGATGTAGAAATGCATGACCTATATCTATTCTGTGCAAATTTCTTTTGGAGAAATTTCCTGCACGTGATATCTTTATCTATGTCTTAGCTACAACATAGTTAAATTTTATGATTTTTGAAGGTCATTTGCCTATTTAATTGACTGTGATATTAAAACTGTGCAAGCTGTACATTTTCGAAATTCATGATATTGGAACGTATGGCCAATTCTATGCTGTGATGTGTGGTCCGTATGAATTGTTTTGTGAATTATGAGACTTTGGATTATTGTTCATGTAATGGTGTAATGGCTTTCATGCATTTCATATGACATTAAAGAAAATGATAAATTTTCCATGATCTCAAAGAAAGATTTCATTTAATCAATGGACAATTTTCTCAATGCATACTGCATGATTTCAAAAAAAAAAAAAAACAATTTAAATCAATTGCATTGGAAATTTCAAGTGTGAAATTGCAAAAGAAATGTATGAGAATATGAATGACCGTCAGAGGTGTGAGCGGACGATGCCCCGGGAGTGTCGGGATGCCCGGAGGTGTGAGCCAGATGCCCGGATGTGTGTGCCGGATGTCCTCGGGAGTTTCGAGATGCCCGGAGGTGTGTGCCGGAGGTTCCTCGCGATGCCAGGTTGGGTGCGAGCGATAAATTTTGGGATGCAAACATTGGTCCCTGGAAAGAAAAATTGATGAGATCCTTGTGAAAGATAAGAATTAAAAGTGAATCATGCGCATGGGTGTATGCATATGGCATATTGCATGTAAATAGATGCTATTCGATGTTGAAAATGCGAATCATGAGTGCATGAATGGATCTCATGGTGATGTATGCTTGATAGCATGGATGATGAGTGCATGGATGTATATGCACCTATGGTACGATGATAACATGTGATATAATGATGCTGGGTGTATGGATGTATGTGCACCTATGATATGATAATAATGAATGCATGAATGCATGATGAGGATGATGACAATATGATGATGCATGTATGTGAGATATGATGACATGTGCATGATATCAAAGTAAATTAAGTATGTATACTTAAATGATATGCTATGCTATGATTGTATTGTATGATGCTTTGAGTGGTCATTGGTCCTTTACTTGTTGAGTGGTTGTACTCACCCCTTCGGGAACCAACGTTTCAGATTAGAGAGACATGCCTCTCCCTCCAGTTTCACGGGGCACGTTTTATGGCATTCCATCGGACGTGGAGGTGGAATGCATGGAGCACATCTGCGTCACCATCCCTAGACTGTTGTTCCTGAGAGTTCGGATGCTGATCATGTATGATGTGGGCCTGGCTGGGGGCCCCGTCATCCAGGAGTTTCTGTCCGTCCACGTTCGACGTGACAGGCAAATGCTGGGGATGCTGCCACCGCCACCACCCGATGCACCTGACTGGGTGTGATGGCCCGTGAGAGAGAGAGAGAGGGGGGCACGACACTTTTTGGAGATAGAGCCAACACTTATAGATGGAAGGTCTTTCATGTTTTGTTATAGGGGGTCGATGATCTCATTAGAGATATAACCGAGCATAGTGAAAAGTCTCGGTTTTCCCTTTTTGGCTATACCGACCCAAGATGTCCATCCTAAAATGTAAATAAAAGTGGTTTGGACTTATGTTTTTCTTTCACTGTGTAGTTGGTGTGCATTGTGCTGTCGCTAAGGAAGTGGAGAGATGGTGAGACTCGCCTCTAATTTCCGCTATGAGCTGCGCTAATCCCTATGTTTGTTTCAAAAAAAAAAAATATGCCTATAAACCTCGGCCCTTATTTACGACTCCCCTTTTTACTAACGTCAAAGAATTAGTAATTGCTTTAGATAAAAACGCTTAGTATCTGTGGCGACCCTATCGGGTTTTGGGGTGCCACATGAATTCATGGCTTGGTATGTTTGGGTCGGGAAGGAGCTATTCGGCCCTCTCTAGGGTTTTGACGGGTCACCAGTCAGGGGACCCAGGGGCACTAATTTAGACCCTATAGATGTGGATATCCCCAACGGTGCCGTCACTAATCCGAAGATGGACACGGATCAAGAGTCGGACCCCAAGCCTGAGCCGTGGTACTATAACCTAGATGTATAGGAGATATCACTTTTTGAGGTCGTTCTCATAGTCTAAAGGTGCTAGGCTAACCCCAACTCCCTTTTGATGAATTGAAAGGAACCCGCTTCGCGAATGTGTATATGCTAAGCTTCGGTGTATTAAAGCTAGTGTGTAAATGCTAATATATATATATATATATATATATATATATAAAAGAGTGTTTTGATGTGTTCTATGCTATCTCTCTTATAGTGAATGATTGGGTGGTGTTAATTCTACTTCCACTTGGGTATAATCAAAAAAATAAAATGAATGGGTCGATGACACTTCTTGGGACTTTGCAATTAAATGACCAAAGGATAACAAAGGATGCCACGCATCCAAGGGTCGAGCTGTGACATCCCGCGTCTTATTGATATCAAAGCATGCTCATTACCTAGAGTGATAAGGTGCATTGACACTTTGAGATAGTTAGTTAGGAACACGCGCTATGCTTATGAGTGCTGATTATTTTGTTGATTTATGGTTCTTGATTCCCGACTGAATTGTTAGGATTGTGGAACCACCTTTTCTTAGAATCTGAAAGATGAATAATCCAGTCCTAAGAGTGCCTAGAGGATGAGCAACTCCAGGCTAAGTAGGTGCCAGAGGAAGGGCACAAAGGGATCACAGACTAGATGGGATTTTCCAAGCTCTAGAGGCAATTAGAAATTTGATGGGACAGCAAGCTCAAAATCAGACTGCCGCTATTGTCGCCGCCTCTACTCCTAATGATGCCCCTTTAGCTAGAGACGGGAATGGCGACCGGAGAATGTATAAGTTGAATTAGTTCATAAAGTTGAAGCCACCGTAGTTCGTTAGAAAGGGTGATCTTGAGGCTATAGCCTCATGGATCAAGGAGCTGGAGATGGCCTTTGCACTATTAAGGTGCACTAAGGAGGACAAAAGTGAAATTTGTTATATACCAACTACAAGGTAGCGCTAATGATTAGTGGGAATCCACTCGAATAAAGGTCTTTCCTAAGGCGTAGCCCCGACTTAGGGTGCCTTCGTTGAAGCGTTCAATAGAAAGTGTTTTTCGAAGTGTGCGCAAGAGCAGAAGATTGTGGAATTTCTACAACTCCATTAGAATCACTTGTTCGTCAACTAGTATGAGGCCAAGTTTGTTGAGCTATCAAAGTGTGCACCAAGGATGACCGAGGACCAGATGGACAAAGCGTGGAGATTCCGAGATGGTCTAAAGCAAGAGATCTGTAGCCAACTTTTGCCTCATAACAAATGTCGTTGTCAAAACTGAAGGAATTGAAGGTGCAAATGCAAAAGTTGCTCAATAAGGGATTTATTTGCCCTAGCACATTTCCATGAGGAGCATCAATTTTGCTCATGAAGAAGAAAGATGGGTTGTTGCCATTATGCATTGACTATCGACACCTCAATCAAATGACAATCAAGAACAAGTATCCATTGTCAAGGATCGATGACTTATGGATCAACTTCAAGGAGCTTCGGTATTCTCCAAGATAGACCAAAAGATGGGCTATCATCAGCTAAGAATCAAGAAGGAGGATATCTCGAAGATCGCATTTTGAATGCGATATGGCCACTACGAGTTTATGGTAATGCCGTTTAGATTAACTAATGCCCCAACTGCTTTCATGGACTTAATAAATCGAGTGTTCAACATGTACTTGGATCGATTCATTATAGAGTTCATTGATGACATACTGGTGTACTTGAAGAGCCTAAAGGAGCATGAATAGCATTTGAAGATGGTATTGCTGACCCTTCAAGAATGCACTTTACGCCAAGTTTAGTAAGTGCAAGTTTTGGCTCAATAGGGTAGCTTTTCTAGGTCACATAATATTTGGCGAAGAAATTTCAATGGACCCGACAAAGATTGAGGCGATCATGAACTAGCCAAGGCCAACAATGGTGATTGAAGTTCGGAGTTTTATGGGATTGGCTGGTTATTATCGGAGATTTGTGGAAGGATTCTCTGGAATAGCTATACCTCTAACGCGACTACTAAAGAAAGAAGTGAAGTTCAAGTGGACGGATAAGTATGTGAAGAGTTTTCAAGATCTCAAGCACAAGTTGGATACTGCCCCAATATTAACGACATCGTCTAGTCTTGGAGGTTATGAGATTTACAGTAACGTTTTGTATAAAGGACTAGGCTACGTCCTAATGCAATATAGACGAGTGGTAGTTTATACGTTTAGACAACTAAGGCCTCATGAGTAGAACTATCCAATGCACAACTTAGAATTGGTAGCAATCATCTTCACTTTGAAAATTTGGAGGCACTACTTGTGTTGAGAAAATTTTACAATCTACACCGACCATCAAAGCCTGAAGTATCTTTTTCTCAGAAAGGGTTGAACATGAAACAGCGACGTTGGATGGAACTTCTCAAGGACTACAACTATGACGTCCTATATAATCCTAGAAAGGCCAACAAGGTAATAGGTGCACTTAGCCAAAATTCAACTATTGCGCAAATGATGATTCGGGAATGGATTCTTCTCAAAGGAGTGCAAGATTCGAATTTTAAATTCGAGCTAAGCCACCTCTCTATTCTTATGGCTACACTCTGAATAGAACCCAAAGTGCAAACTATAGTTAAAGCACTATAGTCAACGAATTCTTCAATCCAAAGAATTCTACAAGAGAGTGCAGAAAAGAGGAAAACATATTTTCAAGTAGCAAATGGTGGGATATCAAAATTTCGAAGATAGTTATGTGTGCCCGACAATGCAAAACTCAAGAAATTCTAGCAAAAGCTCACCGAAGCAACTACAACATACATCTAGGTAGCACGAGGATGTATAGGAATCTTCGATCGTATTATTAATGGAATGGCATGAAGACAAATGTCATTAAGCACGTGACCAAGTGCTTGATATGCCAACAAGTGAAAATGCAACACTACAAACCTAGTGGACTACTACGATCCTTGGAAATCCCAGAATGGAAATGAGAGTATATCATGATGGACTTTGTGATGGGACTACCAAGGAGCTAGAGAAGTAACGATTCCATTTGGGTCATAGTTGATGGACTAATTAAGTCAGCACACTTTATTACGGTACGAAAAGACTTTGCCATGGACAGATAGGCTGAGCTATATGTGCGGTAAATAATTCATCTGCATGGAATGCCCATGAGGATCACTTCAATCGAGACCCCAAGTTCATGGAAACATTTTGAAAACGCCTACAGACTGCCATGAGATCAAAGTTACAGTTTAGCATAGCTTATCATCTTCAAACAGAAGGTCAATTTGAGATGACCATTTAGACATTCAATGATATGTTGCAGCTTGCTTCATGAATTTCAAAAGAGGATAGGAAGATCAACTACACCCCATCGAGTTTGCGTAGAATAATAGGTAGCAAAAGAGCATTGGAATGGCATCGTTCGAGGCATTATACGTTCATGCCTGTAAAACACCGATCTGTTGGGACGAAGTTGGAGAAAGTAAGATTACTAGCCTCGAGCTAGTTCAACAATTCGTAGATGCGGATAAGATTATAAGGGACAGGCTAAGAACAGTCCAGAGCTGTTAGAAAATCTGTGTGGATAAACGACGAAGGTCTTTGGAATTTCAAGTAGGTGATCTTATAATGCTTAAGGTGTCACTAACGAGAGGAACGTCACATTTTGACAATAAAAGAAAGCTAAGTCCCAATACATTGGACCTTTCAAGATCTTGAAACGAATAGGGACCTTGGCCTACCGATTAGTATTGCCGTCACTCTTGCTTAGGTTCATAATGTGCTTCACATATCCATGCTAACGAAGTATGAACCGGACTTGGCACATGTACTCAATTATGAGGAAATTGAAGTTGACGATAGAGTGTCGTATATTGAGTAGCTGATGTGGGTCATCGACAGAAAGAAGCAAGTGTGATGCAACAAGGTCATTCCCTTAGTCAAACTTATTTAGCAACATCATGGTACCAAGGGAGCAACCTGAGAAAGTGAAGATGTGACGAGATGTCAGTATCCTTATCTATTCGAAGAGAAAAGTAATTCTACAAATTTCAAGGACAAAATTTCTTTAAGGGGGAGAAGTTATGACATCTTCAATATGACTCCTATTTAGGGAGTGGAATTACGATAGTAATCGACGGACCATAGAAAGTTATGAATGACCACCTTAGGATGAAAACTCAAGTTTTCATTGGCGGATTGTGAAATTTAGGAAAAGTGGAAATGGGTCGTGAACGAAGAGTCATGAAGACCCGAACCACAGACGGGCCCATTGGCCCTCACACCCCTATTAGTCAAACAAAAAAGGCCCACCAAGCCATCCAAGCCCATTCTTGAATTTTGGGAAGCATGCACTTTAAATTGGCCCATGTGCTAAATAGTAAATTGGATTATAGTTTAGTTTAATTCCCATTTTTCTCCCATGCGAAAATGAGAGTGGCGCCCAAGGAAAGGAGAAGAGAGAAGAAGAAGACTACCTAGCTAGCGTACCTAGCTCTAATCTCAGTTCTAGCACGTTGCCAATATCTTGCATTAAATGCCTTGGATAGGATGATCTTCAGGAGGCATTATTGGCCATGCAAATGGCTTGGCCATGAGAAAATCAAGGGAATTGTATATTGAATTAATACTTGCTCAGTATCTCTCTCTCTCTCTCTCTCTCTCTCTCTCTCTCTCTTCCATACCATCGAAACCCCCATACCTATTTCCTCTCTCAGCTCACCCTCTCGTCCCCGCCATCCACCACCGTCGCTCAAGCAGCCAACCTCACCACCATGTTGTGCCATCGCTCGCCCTTGCCATGCCATCTTGACACCTAGTCGCCATTAACACCTCAAGTTCGTGAGTCCCCATTCCCTTGCCGAACCACCACCACTCCTTGTTACCATCCACCGAACCACGCCACATGCCTCACCGAGTCACCACTGTGGCATCCTAGGAATCAAGGGCAAGCCCTAAGGTGCCCTAAAGCTTTTAAATAGGTAATGAATTTACCTATTTGTTTGTGTTTTAGCCTTAGTTTTTCTTTCTTAAGGCTTTGTGCCTTGTGCCTTGTGTTTTTAATTTAAATAAATTTATAAGATAATTAATAAAGATAAAATCATGTGTTGACCGTGCTTGTTATAGATTAATTTCTCATAGCTTAAATGTTATAGAATTTTAATTAGGTGTAATTAATTGTTAGTTTTAATTAAATTGGGAAAAATAAGTTGAATTGGGCCTTAGGCCCAAGAGTGGACCCTAATGGGCCAAGCGGCCGGCCCATTAAGGCCCACAAGTGGGCTGTCGCCGGCCCAAGGGGAGGGGAAGAAGTGGCCGGCCCACTTCTTCCAAGGAGGCCCAAGAATGGGCCCAAGCCCAAGCCCAAAAACCCATTTGAATTGGTTCTTGCCAAGTGGCAAGGGAGCCTTGCCATGCATTGGCTCTTGGTGAGGCAAGGCAATCATTGCCTTTGGGGGAAATGAAAAGGGGTGGCCGGATGGGGGAGGGGGTGTCGCGAGAGAGGAGAGAGAGAGAGAGAGAGAGAGAGAGAGAGAGAGAGAGAGAAAGAGAGAAAGGGAAGAAGAGAGGAGGCTCGCGCGAGGGGGGAGGAGAGCCGTCCGTCCGCCGCACGCCGCCTGTCCGTCCGCCGTTCGTCGTCGTTTCTTCTCGGTTTAGAGGCAAGTTTAGGGTCCATCATCTCTCTTTGCATGTGTGCTTTGCATGTTGGTTGGGTTTTTGTTGTTTGAATGCACGAAAATGGAGTGAGGATGGCTTGTTCTTGGAGGTGCATGCTGTTTTCGCACGGATCACTGAAGTCAGAAACTTGTAAGGGCTTGCATGCATGTTTGGAGTTCGATTTTGGCTTGGATCTCTTCATGAAAGTTGTAGCTAACACCTTAAACTATAACATACTGAAATTTCGTGAACAATGATGGAGATTTTGGGGGTCAAAGCCTCATTTTTCGGAGACCCTAGATCTGGTACTGTTTTTCTGACCTTGTGGTGGATTTGTGGTTGCATGTTGATTTTTACTAAGAATCTCTCTTCGACTTCTTCATGAAACTTGTAGAGCACATCTTAAGGATGAACATACTCAAATTTGAAGCAAAAAGAACAATTTTAGACTAGGAAACCAACCTGATCTTGAAGACGATGAAACTGGAGTCGCGATGTGTGATACCCGAGACTTCGTGGAACCATTTGGAGGTCTTCCTTTGGTAGTTTGGCCTATGTTCCTTCATGAAAGTTGTAGGGGATCCTTAGGAATAAAACATAACCAAATTTCGGAGAAAAAAAAGAAGTGTAGGTAGGTCAAATCTCCATATTTCGGACATAGTGCCCTGGGCGTTTCGGTAACTTGACCAGAAGTTTCGTGGATCTATAAACATTTATCTAAAATGAATTTGGCCTAGGTTCCTTCATGAAAAGTCTAGTTTAATGTCTTGAATATAACCGGGTAAAATTTCATAATTTTCTGAGGTCATATGGGTATTTTAATTGACTTATCAAGAAAACTGTGCGTTCTGCCCTTGTCCGAAATTGTGTACGGAAATTGTGGAAATGTTGTTTATTGTGTAGAAATTGTTTGGCTATGTGTTTTCTGCAGAAAATTCTATTTTATTGTAATAGGATATTATATGCTTTAATTTCATGAATTTTGGGATTTGTGTGATTATTTAATTAATTGCAAAATAGAATAAATTGGAATTTATATATTTTAAATTGCATGTGGTTAGTATATTGTTATTAGTGGCATATAACCCCATAAGAATTTAATCTATATGAGTGATTGCATATATTGCATGTATGTGTAAATGCTTGAGGATGCATGTATGAGAACAAAGATGATCTTGTCTTGCCATGACATCATGTGCATGATAATTTGAGACATAATTGGCAAACATGATCTATGGTAATTGAGGAAATTGTTGGGGGAGGATGATGCCCGGAATGTATAGAGATACATGGCCGGATGACCCCTGGGAGTGTCGGGATGCCCGGGATGGTAGGGTGCCGGAAGCCTCGGAGGTCTTTGGCCGAGGGGATACCTCGTGATGCCAGTTGGGGTGCGAGATGGCCGGAGCGGTGGGGGTGCCGGATGCCCGATGGCCATGATTGGCATAATTCCGGAGGTTCTTCTCGCAAGGCCCGAATTAGGGTGCGAGTGTAAAGTATGGGATGGATGATCCCGAGGAAGGAGATGTGATGATCAATTGAGATTTCAAAGTGGAAATTGACATGCATGTGTGATATGATATGATGATGATGACATGCATGTGTAATATGACATGATGATGACATGCATGTGTGATATGACATGATGATGACCACCTATGGCATGATGATGACATGCATGTGTGATATGATGTGATGATGATGACATGCATGTGTGACATGACATGATGATGATGACATGCATGTGTGATATAACAATATGATGACATGATGACATGTATAGATCATATGGTATGATGATGAGGATCATTCGAAGTCTATGCTATACACGTATTTTGATTGTGATGATGATGTATGATGGCATGTACATGGCTTCAAGGTAAGCACGTTGGAATGCATGATTGACCTGTATGATGTAAATGTTTGTACTGTTTTAAATGCATTGATTGGTGATTGGATTCCTTTACTTGTTGAGTGGTTGTACTTACCCCTTCGGGGACCAACATTTCAGATTAGCACAATGCCTCTCCCCCGCCGTCACGCGGGGAGTGTTTTACGGCCTTCCGTCGATGTGGAGGTCGAGGCGACCGAGATAGATTGTCCCACCCGCCGGGACCGACTTTCATCCGTGTGCGCGCGATCGTGTCCTACGACGTGGGTCTATCGGAGGCCTTGATTATCCAGAGTACGTGTCCGTTCACATCCGCCATGACGGGGTCATGATGGGGATGCTGCCACCCCCGCCGCCTGACGCACCGGGATGGGTGTGATGGCCCGCGTACGAGTTGTAGGGGTTGGCAACTTTTTGGATGGCTGACACGAGTAGCCCGAGGGGAGATCGTTACACGTTTTTATTTTGAGGGTCGTGTGTCTCTTTTTAAGGTTGAAGGCCGAGCATATAGTTGAGTCTTGGCCTACCTTTTTGTACCGACCCGTGTTACCCTTCGAAAATATATATGTAAATAAAAGTGGTTCGGCCTCGTGTTTCCTTCAATCAAATAGTTGGTGTGCATTGTGCCGTCGTGAGGGAAAAGAAGTATTGGTGAGACTTGCCTTTTATTTCCGCTATGAGTTGCGCAAATCCTTAAAACCTTTTTTTTAAGAAAAAAGAAAAAAAATTTACGCCTAAGCCTCGGTCTAAATTTCAATTCTTTCGTCTTAACTTGTTTTGCCTTAGTTTCTTTCGCTTAGTATCTGTGGCGACTCTATCGTGTTTTGGGGGTGCCACAGCGGTTGGTATCAGAGCATAAGGTTTATGCTTGGAGTGATAAGGAGACCTCATTTGGCAAATGAGGGAAGTTTCGACAATGCACACCATAGGATATAAAATGGAATAATTGAATAACGGGTGATGAGTACTCGCCCGTAGATCCTTGGTAGTTGTTTTAGGTTGCCAGTAACATGAGTATGTTACTTTAATAGTGGTAGTGGTTGCTATGAATGGAGGCGGTGAGTCTCGATTTTCCGAGGCAAATGCTTGGAACTGAAAGCTATGGTACGGTTTGGAAGTCATCGTCCACCGAGGGCTGAAGCCTCTTCATCAAGGGCTGAACCCCGAATGGAAGATATCTTGCAGGCATTGGCCAATATTGGAAATCTGATGGAAAGGCAGGCGCAGCAACAACCCGGAGCAGAGCGCCGTACTCAGGGACTAGTGGAACAATTTTTGAAGCTAAAGCCACCCAAATTCAGTGGCATGGGAAGTCTTGAGGAGGCGGAGCATTGGATTGATGGTATGGAGCGAATTTTCCGGTTGTTGGACTGCACTGATGCTGAGAAAATAACTTTAGCGAGTACAAAGTGGAGGGAAATGCGAAGTTTTGGTGGAGAGCTTCACGGGATACAATCTTCCCACCAGGTATGTGAACTAGGATGAGTTTGTTAGAGCTTTCAATAGAAAGCATTTCTCTGACTGTGCAAAGGATAAGAAAATCACAGAATTTGTTCAGCTAGAACAAAAGGAGCTGACAGTGGACTAGTATGAGGCTAGATTTTCTGAACTATCTAGATATGCTCCTAGACTGATTGAGGATCAGGAGGAGAAAGCCAAGAGATTTCTGAAAGGGTTGACAACTGACATTAGAAAGCAACTGGTGCCTTTGAACATAAGGGATTACAATGAGATCTATGAAATGGCACGGTTGGTGGAGCGAGGAGGCGATAAGAGAGCGGTCCGAGTTTAAGAAACCATGGAATTTTAATGATGTGAGAAGGGGTAAGAGACCCTATTCTGGTCAAGGACAGACTTGGAATGTGAGGAAGAAAAGTAATTTTGGAAACTCTGGGGGAGCAAGAAGTGGTCTGAATATAGGGAAAGCGCCCTATCAGTCTGGTGTTTGTCAAAGGTGCAATGGACGGCATGGCCCAGGACCTTGTACTGGGCGGCTGAAGTGCTTTAGTTGTGGACAGGTGGGTCATCTTAGGAGAAATTGCCCACAAGAAAGGTCGCAGGTGAGTGCTGGCTCAGTGCGACAGGGATATCAGAGTGTTGTCAAATCAAATTCACAAGGAAATTCTCGGAGGCCACCAGCTCAAGGAAGGGTGTATGCGGTCACTCAAGAGGAAGCGAAAGCTTCCAATAACGTCATCTCAGGTACAATCTACATAAATGGCAAGAAGGCTTATGCATTGTTTGATACGGGTGCTACCCATTCTTTTGTGTCTGATCGATATAGACTGTTGAGTGAAATTGAAACGACTTTTCTTGGAATTCCTCTTTGTGTTTCTACGCCTTTAGAGGATGTGGTGTTGTCTACGTTGGTGTGTGAGAAATGTAGAATAACTGTGGGAGGAAAAGACACGGAAATAGACTTAGTTGTGATGGCCATGTATGACTTTGATGTTATCCTAGGAATGGATTGGCTTTGTAAGTATCAGGCTAGAATGGATTGTTACAGAAGAGAAATCCAATTCACTTTACCCGACCAGTCTAGTTGTGAATTTTTAGGTGGTCAGACCCACCTATCAGTAGCACTTATTTCTGCAGTAGAGGCTAATGTGTTACTTGGCAAGGGATGTCAAGGGTACCTAGCAATGGTTAAAGATTATGCCAAGGAAGAACTGAAACTTGATGATATTAGTGTAGTAAATGAGTTTCCAGATGTATTTCTCGAGGAATTGCCTGGATTACCTCCAGAAAGAGAAGTCGAGTTTGAAATTGAACTGATGCCTGGAACTGGACCAATATCGAAAGCCCCATACAGAATGGCCCTAGTGGAACTAAAAGAGTTGAAAGTGCAATTACAGGAGTTGCTTGACAAATGATTCATTAGGCCTAGTGCTTCACCTTGGGGTGCACCAGTTCTGTTTGTGAAAAAGAAGGATGGGTCGATGCGCTTATGCATTGACTATAGGCAACTAAATCAAGTGACTGTTAAAAACAAGGATCCTTTGCCTAAAATTGACGATCTATTTGACCAACTTCAGGGAAGTTCAGTTTTCTCTAAGATTAACTTAAGGTCAGGATACCATCAGTTGAGAATTAAGAAGGAAGACATTCCTAAGACTGCCTTTAGGACTCGATATGGACATTACGAGTTCCTTGTTATGCCTTTTGGATTGACGAATGCACCTGCAGCATTCATGGATCTAATGAACAGGGTATTTAAGTCCTATTTGGATCAGTTTGTGATTGTTTTTATCGACGATATCTTGGTGTATTCAAAAGGACCAAAAGAACATGAGCAACACTTGAGGATAGTTTTGCGGACTCTAAGGGACCACCAGTTATATGCCAAGTTCAGCAAGTGTGAATTTTGGTTGGACCAAATAACATTTTTAGGACATGTGGTGTCAAGAGGAGGAATTGCAGTGGATCCGGCAAAAGTGGAGATGGTAATAAATTGGCCGAGACCGACCACACCTACCGAGATACGAAGTTTCTTAGGATTGGCCGGTTATTACCGAAGGTTTATTGAAGGGTTTTCCCGTTTGGCAGGTCCTTTAACCAAGCTGACTCGGAAGAATGTGAAATTTGAATGGAGTGGGGATTGTGAAAGGAGCTTTCAAGAACTCAAAAGAAAGTTAACCACGGCTCCAATTTTAACCATACCCTCTGGACCGGATGGTTTTACAGTGTATAGTGATGCATCTCACAAAGGGTTGGGATGTGTTTTGATGCAACATGGCAAGGTTATAGCCTATGCATCTAGACAATTGAAACCCCATGAGCTAAACTACCCCACGCATGATCCGGAATTGGCAGCTATAGTGTTTGCCTTGAAGATATGGAGACATTATTTGTATGGGGAGAAGTTTGAAATTTATACGGACCATAAGAGCTTGAAATATCTATTCTCGCAAAAAGAGTTGAACATGAGGCAAAGAAGGTGGATGGAATTATTAAAAGATTATGACTGCGAGATACGATACCATCCAGGGAAGGCAAATAGAGTAGCCGATGCTCTTAGCCGTAAGTCAGCCATGGAGATGGCTAGTTTAAGAATAGCAGAATGGAGTTTATTAAAGTCTGTAGCAGACTTGGAATTTAAGTTGAAGGTGGATAATCTTACTGGTATGCTTAAAGCCCTAAGGATCGAGCCGGAAATCATTCAGAGAATCAAGACCCCGCAAAAGTCGATCCGGAGTTTTTGAAATTGAAGGAAGCGATGTCCCTAGGAAAGAGACCAGAGTTTCAAATTTCTGAAGACGGGGCGATAAGATGCCGAGGACGACTTTGTGTACCTGACAATGAAGAAGTAAAGAAAGAGATTTTGTCAGAGGCACATAAGAGCAAGTATAGTATCCATCCAGGTAGTACAAAAATGTACAGGAATTTGCGTCAACAATTTTGGTGGAACGGTATGAAAATGGATACGGCCAAGTATGTTTCTCAATGTTTAACGTGCCAACAAGTAAAGGCGGAACATCGTAAGCCGGCAGGACTTTTAAGACCGTTAGACATACCGAGTGGAAGTGGGAGCATGTGACAATGGATTTTGTGCAAGGATTGCCAAGGACATCAAGTGGCCACGATTCAATTTGGGTAGTGGTAGACCGTTTAACTAAGTCTGCCCATTTCTTAGCTGTTCGTATGAACTATTCAATGAGTAGACTTGCTGAGACCTATGTAAGTCAGATAGTACGGTTGCATGGTATACCTGTAACAATCACCTCGGATCGAGACTCCGGATTTACTTCGAATTTTTGGCGAAGTCTGCAAAATGCTTTAGGAACGAAACTTCAATTCAGTACTGCTTATCACCCTCAAACAGATGGACAAACAGAAAGAGTGATACAAACTCTAGAGGATATGCTGAGAGCCTGTATCATCGACTTTAGAGGAAGATGGGATGAGAACCTGCATTTGATAGAATTTGCCTATAACAACAGCTTTCAGAAAAGTATAGGCATGGCCCCATATGAAGCATTATATGGGAGGAGGTGCGAGAACCCCTATCTCGTTGGGACGAGGTAGGTGAAAGAAGATTGACAGGGACCCGAATTGGTGCAAGATACCACCGAAGCTGTTGAAATTATCGGGAAGAGACTAAAGACAGCCCGAGTAGACAAAAGGCCTATGCGGACAAGCGTAGGAGGCCCTTGGAATTTGGAATAGGGGATCATGTGTTTCTTAAGGTATCTCCGTTAAAAGGAATATCTCGTTTTGGAATGAAAGGAAAGTTGAGTCCTAGATTCGTTGGACCTTTTGAGATACTCGAAAGGATAGGAGATGCAGCTTATCGTTTGGCACTACCTCCTAATTTGGGAAATTTGCATGATGTGTTTCATGTGTCAATGCTAAGAAAGTATCAGCCAGATCCCGGTCACATACTCGATCATGAAGCCATCAAAGTGGATGAGAAAGTGAGATATATTGAAGAACCTGTGCAAATACTGGATCGGAAAGAACAAATTCTCAGGAATAAGAAGATTCCCATGGTTAAAGTATTATGGCAACATCACGATATGGAAGAAGCCACATGGGAAAGTGAAGATCAGACGAAAGAGAAGTACCCCTACCTTTTTGAGGACGTAAGTAACGTTTAAATTTCGAGGACGAAATTCTCTAAGGAGGGGAGAATTGTGGCATCCTAGGAATCAAGGGCAAGCCCTAAGGTGCCCTAAAGCTTTTAAATAGGTAATGAATTTACCTATTTGTTTGTGTTTTAGCCTTAGTTTTTTTTTTCTTAAGGCTTTGTGCCTTGTGCCTTGTGTTTTTAATTTAAATAAATTTATAAGATAATTAATAAAGATAAAATCATGTGTTGACCGTGCTTGTTATAGATTAATTTCTCATAGCTTAAATGTTATAGAATTTTAATTAGGTGTAATTAATTGTTAGTTTTAATTAAATTGGGAAAAATAAGTTGAATTGGGCCTTAGGCCCAAGAGTGGACCCTAATGGGCCAAGTGGCCGGCCCATTAAGGCCCACAAGTGGGCTGTCGCCGGCCCAAGGGGAGGGGAAGAAGTGGCCGGCCCACTTCTTCCAAGGAGGCCCAAGAATGGGCCCAAGCCCAAGCCCAAAAGCCCATTTGAATTGGTTCTTGCCAAGTGGCAAGGGAGCCTTGCCATGCATTGGCTCTTGGTGAGGCAAGGCAATCATTGCCTTTGGGGGAAATGAAAAGGGGTGGCCGGATGGGGGAGGCGGTGTCGTGCGAGAGAGAGAGAGAGAGAGAGAGAGAGAGAGAGAGAGAAAGAGAGAAAGGGAATAAGAGAGGAGGCTCGCGCGAGGGGGAGGAGAGCCGTCCGTCCGCCGTTCGTCGTCGTTTCTTCTCGGTTTAGAGGCAAGTTTAGGGTCCATCATCTCTCTTTGCATGAGTGCTTTGCATGTTGGTTGGGTTTTTGTTGTTTGAATGCACGAAAATGGAGTGAGGATGGCTTGTTCTTGGAGGTGCATGCTGTTTTCGCACGGATCACTGAAGTCAGAAACTTGTAAGGGTTTGCATGCATGTTTGGAGTTCGATTTTGGCTTGGATCTCTTCATAAAAGTTGTAGCTAACACCTTGAACTATAACATACTGAAATTTCGTGAACAATGATGGAGATTTGGGGGGTCAAAGCCTCATTTTTCGGAGACCCTAGATCTGGTACTGTTTTTCTGACCTTGTGGTGGATTTGTGGTTGCATGTTGATTTTTACTAAGAATCTCTCTTCGACCTCTTCATTAAACTTGTAGAGCACATCTTAAGGATGAACATACTCAAATTTGAAGCAAAAAGAACAATTTTAGACTAGGAAACCAACCTGATCTTGAAGACGATGAAACTGGAGTCGCGATGTGTGATACCCGAGAGTTCGTGGAACCATTTGGAGGTTTTCCTTTGGTATTTTGGCCTATGTTCCTTCATGAAAGTTGTAGGGGATCCTCAGGAGTAAAACATAGCCAAATTTCAGAGAAAAAAAAGAAGTGTAGGTAGGTCAAATCTCCATATTTCGGACATAGTGCCCTGGGCGTTTCGGTAACTTGACCAGAAGCTTCGTGGATCTATAAAAATTTATCTAAAATGAATTTTGCCTAGGTTCCTTCATGAAAAGTCTAGTTTAATGTCTTGACTATAACCGGGTAAAATTTCATAATTTTCTGAGGTCATATGGGTATTTTAATTGACTTATCAGGAAAACTGTGCGTTCTGCCCTTGTCCGAAATTGTGTACGGAAATTGTGGAAATGTTGTTTATTGTGTAGAAGTTGTTTGGCTATGTGTTTTCTGCAGAAAATTCTATTTTATTGTAATAGGATATTATATGCTTTAATTTCATGAATTTTGGGATTTGTGTGATTATTTAATTAATTGCAAAATAGAATAAATTGGAATTTATATATTTTAAATTGCATGTGGTAAGTATATTGTTATTAGTGGCATATAACCCCATAAGAATTTAATCTATATGAGTGATTGCATATATTGCATGTATGTGTAAATGCTTGAGGATGCATGTATGAGAACAAAGATGATCTTGTCTTGCCATGACATCATGTGCATGATAATTTGAGACATAATTGGCAAACATGATCTATGGTAATTGAGGAAATTGTTGGGGGAGGATGATGCCCGGAATGTATAGAGATACATGGCCGGATGACCCTGGGAGTGTCAGGATGCCCGGGATGGTAGGGTGCCGGAAGCCTAGGAGGTCTTTGCCCGAGGGGATACCTCGTGATGCCAGTTGGGGTGCGAGATGCCCGGAGCGGTGGGGGTGCCGGATGCCCGGTGGCCATGATTGGCATAATTCCGGAGGTTCTTCTCGCAAGGCCCGAATTAGGGTGCGAGTGTAAAGTATGGGATGGATGATCCCGAGGAAGGGAGATGTGATGATCAATTGAGATTTCAAAGTGGAAATTGACATGCATGTGTGATATGATATGATGATGATGACATGCATGTGTAATATGACATGATGATGACATGCATGTGTGATATGACATGATGATGACCACCTATGGCATGATGATGACATGCATGTGTGATATGATGTGATGATGAGGACATGCATGTGTGACATGACATGATGATGATGACATGCATGTGTGATATAACAATATGATGACATGATGACATGTATAGATCATATGGTATGATGATGAGGATCATTCGAAGTCTATGCTATACACGTATTTTGATTGTGATGATGATGTATGATGGCATGTACATGGCTTCAAGGTAAGCACGTTGGAATGCATGATTGACCTGTATGATGTAAATGTTTGTACTGTTTAAATGCATTGATTGGTGATTGGATTCCTTTACTTGTTGAGTGGTTGTACTCACCCCTTCGGGGACCAACATTTCAGATTAGCACAATGCCTCTCCCTGCCGTCACGCGGGGAGTGTTTTACGGCCTTCCGTCTGATGTGGAGGTCGAGCTGACTGAGATAGATTGTCCCACGCTGTCGGGACTGACTTTCATCCGTGTACGCGCGATCGTGTCCTACGACGTGGGTCTATCTGGAGGCCCAGTTATCCAGAGTACGTGTCCGTTCACATCCGCCGTGACGGGGTCATGATGGGGATGCTGCCACCCCGCCGCCCGACGCACTGGGATGGGTGTGATGGCCCGCGTACGAGTTGTAGGGGTTGGCAACTTTTTGGATGGTCGACACGAGTAGCCCGAGGGGAGATTGTTACACGTTTTTATTTTGGGGGTCGTGTGTCTCTTTTTGAGGTTGAAGGCCGAGCATATAGTTGAGTCTTGGCCTACCTTTTTGTACCGACCCATGTTACCCTTCGAAAATATATATGTAAATAAAAGTGGTTCGGCCTCGTGTTTCCTTCAATCAAATAGTTGGTGTGCATTGTGCCGTCGTGAGGGAAACGAAGTATTGGTGAGACTCGCCCTTTTATTTCCGCTATGAGCTGCGCAAATCCTTAAACCTTTTTTTTTTAAAGAAAAAGAAAAAAAAAATTTCACGCCTAAGCCTCGGTCTAAATTTCAATTCTTTCGTCTTAACTCGTTTTGCCTTAGTTTCTTTCGCTTAGTATCTGTGGCGACTCTATCGGGTTTTGGGGGTGCCACAACCACCATGCCAGACCACTGTCCACGCCATGAGTCGTCGCCACCACCGCCGCTCGCCGTCGAAGCTAGACCCAAGATTAATGATATTAGATTAAGTGATAAGTGGATTAGGATAATAGGCTATTTGATAAGTGATAAGTGCTAGTGATAAGTTAAACCCAAGAGTAATTGTTGTTTAAATGCTTTATGCCTTAAGTATGACTAACCCATTCTACTACATATGTTTTAGGGTGCCTCAAGACACCAAGGTGACCTCCTATTTGGTGGAAGGGATGAACACTAGATACGAGAAGTATGTGACCACCCTTTGGTTAGATGAGGTGTTGATGAACATAGATTCATGGCTTGGTATGTTTGGTCGAGGAGAAGCTATTTGGCCTTTGACAGGTCGCCAGGCGGGAGACTTGAGGACGCTAATTGGGACCCCATGGACGTGGATGTCTCCAATGGTGCCGTCACTAATGTGGAGACAAACTCAGATCCAAAGTCACACCCCGAGCCTGAGCCATGGTACTATAACCTAGAACTAGACGCATAAGGGATGCCACTTTTTTTTTAGTTTGCCTTCGTAGTATAGTGGTGCTAGGCTAACCCCAACTCCCCTTTCACAAACTAGAAGGAACCCACTTCGCAGATGTGTATATGCTAAGCTTCTAGTGTATTAAAGTTAATGTGTAAATGTCTATATAAATATATATATATATATATGTTGCGACCAATTTTTCGAGTGTAAACTACCTATGATTTGGCTAATGGATTGTTAAGCCTAGACTTAACTCGGGCTCTCCCAAGCCCATACCAATTCGCGATTTAGGTTCAAACTTTAACATGCGATTGATTTTTAACTAGGAGTCACCACTAATCTATTTTTGCTGGGTCAATTAGAAACCTAAGTAAAGTAACAGGAGATTTACTTTACTTCGACGAACCAGAGATCATGGGTACGGGGACTTGGTTACACTAGATTTCTCTAATGTCCTTTCGGTACCGGTCTTTTATTTTCAAAAATGTTTTTGCAGGTAGCTTTAATTGATTTTAAATCAATTTCCCTAACATGTGAGTCGATCATGCGGGTGCACAATCCACCAATTTAACACCTAGATAAACAATAAATAAATCGCAAAGTTACCTCAAAGCAACGAAAGCATACGCAATGTTAAATTATAATTCACATCAACAACCCTAGATATGATTTCTAATTAACACGCAATTTCTTTTTTTGTTTTCACTTAATTAGTGGAAATCATGCAATATTAATTAAATGACCTAATTCTAATGACATGCAATTTCTAATTAAATGGACTTGGCAACAATCACTAAATGGCATGCATTTCAATGAATCGATCCGAATGATGTGCATATGACATTTTTTCTTTTTCTTTCTTTTACCTAAAAGAATGCAATTCATCCTAAAAAAAAAAAAAACTAATTTATCCTAAGACATTTTTGTATTTTTCATGAAATTCGGAATTAGATAAAATGTGAAAATTATCTAATTAGATTAAGATCCTATTTAATTTGTATTAGGAATTTGGTTAAGCCAAATCCTAATTTAAACAAAAATATCATCTCAACGCAAGTAATCCTAAAATGCATTCTATTTAAGAAAATACCTAAACTTATAATAAATTAAGAAAAATATTAAACTAAGTGCAATTTTACCATAATATGCAATGACGTACAAAATATGCCCTAATTCTACATGACATATGCATGATGATTTTTTTGTTTTTCCTTTTTTCCTTTTTTTTAAAATTTTCGAAATTAATAATTGCCAAATAATTAAACATGCAATCCGAGTTAAAAAACTAGCAACCTAAAATTTTTGATTTTTTGAATTTTAATTTTTTAAAATAAAATTCGAAATAAAATTCCTATTCTAAATATGTAAACCCTAAAACAAGCAATAAACCTAATCTAACTCCGATTTTTTTTTTTTTTATTTTCCTTTTTTTACGAAAACAAAATTGATCAAACTACACGACAGTAGGTCAGGCAAGATAAAATCAATACCCATAAATTGATGAATCATATCTGCGCATGGGATTGGATTGATCAATTTTGAATAAATCGCGAATCGAATCTCAAGCGTGAGATCAGTTGTCAATTTTCCGTGTGATTGCAAGTCATATTTCTAGCGTGAAATCAAACTATCAATCATATGCACATTGTGAAATTAGGGAATAATCCCTAATTTAAAAAAAGCTTTTCGGGAAACTTTCGATAAGATGCATCATTGGAAGATTTGAATTTAAACGTAATATGAACGAATTAAGTAAGGAAATTATCAAATTAAATTTGGATAATGTATTTACCTATTTCGTAGATATCGTCCCCGAATTCGGACTCTCCAAAAGATAGCACTCGTGATGGCCTATAGTGAGCTAGACTTGGTGGTTCGATTGGGTGTGTCCACGGCTACAAGGCACGCGAGAAGATTGCATTGCTGGAATGCTTTAGAAGCGGTGAACCAAAGAAGATGTTCGTGCAGGGAGTGCTCCACGTCAATCTTCAATTTTTGCAAAAAACAATCAATTCCTCCTCAAAGTTGACCACCCCCTTTTTACTGGAATATCTATGCCCTGTTTTTTCTTTTCCCTCTTCATGCATGGATTTATGCATGGGCACTGCAGAGAAGTGGGGGCACCCGTTCCCCGTCTTCAAGTTTGTCTTGTAGGCGAATTTGTTGGATTCACGAAGAAGACTTGCAAAATAGAGATTTAGCTCGAGATCAAGTTTGCAAGCACGACTGTGGACTAGAGATGCCGTGGGGACGCTTGAACGCTCTCTAGAATTGCAGGAGCTCGTCTAGAATCGATGGGCGTTCGTTGGTGGGACTCTTGGATCCCTGCGACACTCGGCATGGTGGTGCATGGCTTGTGCTTTGGGCGATGCTTGGCTTGTTGGATCCCTGCCATGGTCTGCAACTCGGACAAACCAGCGGGTTGTCTTGTGATTTAGGAGACAACAACTTTGTCGAGGCCTCTAGCGTTGGCAACTTGTTTGAAAATCCGGAAATAACCTGTAAAATAGAGAGAATAGAAACGCAGGTCGTGGGACCAAGAGGAAGCAGCAACGTCGGGCTCAATTCGGCTGAGGAGACACGCTTGGGAAGAAGACGCTTCCTCTCTTTTATTTCTCTCTCAATTCTTTGATCTCGCAATGGCCGTCTGTATCGATTGTCTAGCGAGATGATGAAGGGGCTGCGATGAAGGGCCGGGACCAAGACCTTGCTCTCTTCTCTTCTCTCTCTTTTCGCCGCTTTCTCCCTAGGGTTGCAGTTCCTTTTTCTCTCAATTGCGGCCGTGAAAAATTAGTTGTGTGCCCCCCTCTTTTTAGCTATGCGATGGTCTTATTTATACTGCTGACCTCCTCATATATTCTTGTCCTCGATCTTTCCTTGGTTGACTGATTGCATGCGAATATTTTATTCTATTGTGTGCGTTGATATTAGCAAAAGAACTCTTTCCCAAGCGGTGGATGAATTATTCGAGGAAGGAAATCTCATTTGTGAACAACGTCAAAATCTTTGTTCCTGCTTTTCCACTTACTTTGTCTGCACCATTGTATTTATCAGCTCAGCTGAGTCCCATTTTTCCCTTGTTTTATTTGCCCATACTTGCACATATAATGCCATGGTTACATATGAAGAGCATATATACTCAATTTTCCAGATTTTGATTCGTCTCTTCCATCAGCAAAGATATTGGTCCAACGCTTGGATTTTTGTTTAAACCCATCATCTATTCAACTTATATTTGCTGCACCCTTCCTCTATTGATTTCAGAATTCTTTTCAATTTAGATCACTGATTTTGAGCTATGTGGATTTGATGGGCTTGATTGAATTTTGTGCTTGTGCTTTTGTGGGCTCCATTAAGTTTGAGATGATTCACTTGAGTCTATTCATCGCTGGTCCAATGCAAAGATGATAAATGCTCCTAAAACTATATGTTATGCAATTAATTAATTTTTTTAGGGGTTAAAAAATTAATCCTTAATTTTTTAATGCAATAAATAACCAGGTCGCCAAAATTTAAGTGTCAACAGCTGCCCCTCTTTGAAGGTGAGCTCGTAGAAGTTGTCTTCAAAGACAAATTAAAGCCTAAATTTTGAGCATGCACATGCAATGAATGACTTTTGTTTGGAAAATGAATTCCATTTTTAATGCAATTTATATGATGCATGGAAATGCTAATGCAAATAATAAATGAACTTACCTGGAATAATTTACGTTCAAGGAAGATAGAGTAGTTCGAGGTGGTTGGTGTTACATGTCCAGGACCCGTACCATTCTATGGTCGCCTAGAATAGTAACATGACTTTATGAAGAGACTGCTTTCCCAAGACCAGTACCATTCTACGGTCGCCCGGTATGGCAATACTTGGTTGTGTCTAGGGCTCGTACCATTCTACGATCGTGTAAATGGGAATTCATTTTCCAGGACCAATACCACTCTACGGTCGCTTGAATGAGGAAATAGGTGTTGTCTAGGACCCGTACCATTCTACAGTCGCCTAAACAATGATTCACTTTCCAAGACCCGTACCATTGTACGATCGCCTGAATAAGGAATAGGTGTTGTCGAGGACCCGTACCATTCTACGGTTGCCTTGACGGAAAATTGATTTTTCAGGACCCGTACCATTCTACGGTCGCTTGAATGGGGAAATTGCTTTTCTAGGACCCGTACCATTCTACAGTCACCTGTTAGAGCAATAAATGTTGTTTAGGACCCGTACCATTCTATAGTCGCCTAAACGGAGATTTTGCTTGGCTAGGACCCGAACCATTCTTCGATCACCCAGCGTTACAACACAAATCATCTGACCAGGACTCGAACCGTTCTTTGGTCACCTTAATCAAACTGAATCTGGAGAAAAATCTTGGGGGATAGCTCAATTGAGTGTCGATGAAAAGGACTCTGGGCTATGAAAGCACGCCAGGTCGATAAAAGAAAACCGGGCTATGGAAGCACGCCGGCTCGATAAAAGGGAACCCGAGCTACGAGAGCAAGCCAGGTCAATATAAATGGACACCGGGTTACGGAAAAACGCCGGGTCAATAAAGAGGGACTATGGGCTACAAAAGCATGCCAGGTCAGGAACTTTGGGCTACAGAAGCACACCAAATCAATAAAGGGACATCGGGCTACGGAAGCATGCCGAGTCGATGAAAATGACTCTAGGCTACGAAAGCATGCCAGGTCAAGAACTCTGGGCTACGGAAGCACGCCGGATCAATAAAAGGACATCGGGCTACGGAAGCACGCTAAGTCGATGAAAATGAATCTAGGCTACGAAAGCACGCCAAGTCAAGAACTTCGGGCTACGGAAGCATGCCAAGTCAAGAACTTCGGGCTACGGAAGCATGCCGGGTCAATAAAGGGACATTAGGCTACGGAAGCACGCAGAGTCGAGGAAAATGAGTCTAGGCTACCAAAGCATGCCAGGTCAGGAACTAGACAGCTTGACCAAGTCAAGTGTCGATGCACTTGAGAGAGAATACCTACATAATGACAAGTATTTAGAGTATAGGTAGAGATATACTTACCTGGTGATATCTCTGATTCTTGGGGATATGTCTTTTGGAATTTAGATATCCCATGGAGGTCTTTCACCTCATGGTGGAGGTTTTTCATCTCCTAATATCATGAAGCATTCTGAAAGGAACTTGAATTACTTATCAGACATGATTTAGAGCAAAAATTGATATACATTCATCAAAGAGATAGACAATCTGAGCTACTCTAGAATGCACATTTCAAAGTTCAGTGGGGCTTCCATCCATTCAATCAAGGTTTATGCATAATAACTTTATCATATTTGCATCACCCAAATTTCCACAGGAGATAATTGTCGTTCAAGACAATGACATGGATTTCTTAAAAATGCTAAATGAGAGAATTTCAATTAGAAAGGGCTTTCACTCACTCTCATTTAGAATGGCTATGTTGTGAGAATCACTCAATCTCAACATCATCATATCGACAAGGGTCCGAGTATTCTCGCAATTAGTACGACCTTACCAATCCGAGAGGTCTTTAATATGGACCATAATGTGGGCTTGGTCAACGGCTTAACAAAGGGGACTCTTTAAGTCAAGACAATTAAAAGAACAATTCCGTAATAATCTCTGGGTTTACAAGTCAAGAACCCTGCAAAATGAGAAAGAAATAATCTTGCTTGCACTTCTTCGAGCGATGCTTATAAACATATGAACTCCTATGTTAATTCAAGTGCCATAATCTGAAGAAACTTTGTAAGGGACATACGTAGGCTAGGTTCATGGGTTGAGAAATGAAATAATTATTAGGCTCAAAATGTGTGTAAATGGTGAAAGTTGATGATCATTTTGGTATTGCCACCAATTTTCTTTTTCACCATCAAGGATTGTCTTCATGAAGTGTCCCATTGATTGTAAAAACTCAGCATTTGAGTTCTTTGAATGTTGCTCCATTGGGATTCAATTCTTGCAATTGACAGTCACCTATCTTGACTTTATTTTTTCATCTATGGGCATTGGCCTTGCTTTTACTAGGCACACCGCTTTTTCATGCCCCTAGTTCTTATTCATTTTTTCACTTCTTTTTCATGGGCATTGGCCTTGCTTTTATCAAGCACACTGCTTTTTCATGCCCCTTAGTTTTATTTTGATTTCAATGCATGCGTCAAGCAATTACACTTTGAATGACACTCAAACTTTCAAGGGTCTCCATCTGCCTTTTACCTTGCCCCAGTATGGGGATGATCACCAACTAGGTTTAAAGAAATGAAATTGCAGGCTCAAGTGGGCTATGCAAAGGATATAAGTGTATAGGGTAGTGAAAGAAATGCTCTTCGTCATCTTAAGGCACTTAAATTATCACATGAATTCAATATAATAGCATGACTAGAAGATTGATGCAAGTGAGGGCAAGAAAATTTCAATCCATTTTCTTCACCTTATGGCGCTGCCTTACCCACCAATTTGCCCCAGTGTGGGGTGGTTCTTGACAGGGATAATTTGAAAAAAAATCTCCATAAGTGTATGGGGCTCAAAGGGATTAAGCAATGGATCACCTGTAGTGTTTGGGATAAAGAAATAAGCTGCCCCTCATCATTTCAGTCATCGTACCTTTTGCGAGAGAACTCTTTACCTTGCGGATATGGAACTTTCCTACACTCATCTCACAAGTGTATAAGTAAGGGATTGTGTATAGGATAGTGCTTGCCTTTCATCATCCTGACACATCTCATTTAGCATGCTTAACCCATTTCACATCATTCATTGAATTAGTCCATCTTGATATTCTTTAGTGGAATTGGTGGACCAAACATGTAAGAGTCATCATGCAAATTTTTTTTTTTAAATGAGTTCAATAGCTTTAAGCATGAAAAATTGCAAACTTCGGAACAAACAGTTGACCACACTAAAAAAAATGCTTTCGTAAGTATGAAAAACATGATTTTGAGCATTCATTCAAGGAATTGTCCCACGAGAGGAATGTCTCAGGATTTGGTGTGTTTTGGATTGTCCCTGAAAATCCGCTTTTGTCCCTGCACAAGAGGACGTGCATGAATATAATACCATGCAACATCAGAGTAAATTCAAATTGCACAACCATTTTTGCTCGGATCGAGATTCTGTCTCAGTCATGTCATTACTAGAATTTGTCATTTGCAAGGAAAAGAACAGAGTGTCAATTCCAGAATTAATTATATTCATGAACACAATGTATCCATTTCATCCAAGACGGATTATCCTCTTTTGATTTGTTCCATTTTTTCTCATGGAAATGAGAAACTTCATTTGGCCTTCGAAAATGACATCTCACAAAAATTGTTATGAGATGTGCCACATATCACACTTTGGAATCAAGATGATTTTCTTCACTCTTGGGAGATGTCATCACAATCAGCTAGGAAATGATCCTTTGCCCTCATGTCTATTTTCCTTCGGATGTATGTTCCGAAATCAACGGGCGAACTATCACTGGAAATTGACGCGTTATTTTCAAATGACTCTCTGTTATGCTCTGAGACATGAAGTAAATGAGTTAGAAAAACAAACAAGGGTAACCTAATGCATGCTTTTGGAAATTGCTTCAAAAATGATTTTCTTTTTTAAGGAATATTTTGGATGAGGAAGCATGAAGAAGCCCGGTCCTTAGATTTTCTCCATGGATGATATTTTCTTTTCATTGTTGGATATCGTCACCGGGCTGGTTTGGTGTACCCCATCATGTCCTTAAAACAAAACTTGTAATTTTATTGATATTTATCAATCAAATTACATTTGTTGGAATGAAAAATGCGATGTTCAAGCACAGAAGAAATTGAAACCAATCTCTAAAGAGCGATAAAAATTCCCACGCAGGGGAAGGTACATGCCCCTAATTAAATGAGGAGATCGAACTACTTAGGACCATGAATGATGTGTACTTGAATTTCTCACCCTCCTTGATCTTGTAATGCAAACCCTTCAGGTGAGATATTTTTCCCTCTAGATATGTCATTAGTCTCTTCATGATGACATCAAATTCGGCTATCTCAGGAAAATGAGACGGTTCAAAAAGTTTTCTTGGCTCTCTCCTTAGAGTCGCAATTTCTCATCGAATATAGATCGCAGCACTTTTGCTTGACGAGATTAGCTCTTTTTGATCCGTAATTTTAGCTCTTGATCATGAATGGATGGGTGAGCAAGATCACTCCATAATCACCTAATTCAAATGAATGGTAACATGTAAGCATGAGGGTAAATAGAAAGTCAATCCATGACAATGATCTAATTGATTTTTCCATTTTTTTTTTATTTATTCATGAAAAGTTTGTACAAGAAGGGCATTTCCTAAAGAGAGTTGGAAAAATAGACACCCTAGTGAGATCAAATGTCCTAGGCATGAATTGCAGACAAATTCTCAAAAGTTTTTTGTTATTTTCCAAATGATTCATTGCATAGCAATTTCCTCATTTCATTTCTAATTGACAAATGAATTAAATCAATGATTGACATAGATTGTCATGGACGGACCAAGAGTATGACAAAGTAAGTAAATTGCATTAGTATAGGGATAGAAGACTTACTTCACCAAGACAAATTGACGACAATCACGTAGACATGCGCATGGTAAGTGGCTCAATTTCTAATCTATAAGGCTTATCAAGGTGGAGCCACAAGGATGATAACACTAGCCACGGGCTTGTGGACTATGTCAGGTCCTCTTGACTCTGGCTTGGTCAAACAGCAGACTCGGGTCGCGGGCATGTGGACCGGGGTGGGTACTCTTGACACCATGAAAGAAATTTCGAGATTGAGATGGGAAAATTGTACCATGAGCATGCGGTTGGAGTGGTATCCATCTCAACACCATCCTAAATGATCCTATGCGGACCAGGTCCAGCGGCAGATTGTGTATGCAAAAGTGTAGTGCAAGATGCAAGGCTTGCACAGCAATTTAAATCAAACAACACTTCAATAATTTGAATTCAAAACATTCATTCCTAGCTCCAACCTGCAAGACAATGGTTAGCAATCACTACTCCCCTTATACCACCCATTTGCAAGAACATTTAACACCTTAAATGTTAGGGACGTACCTGGGATCCTCACTGCCAAACAAAAATTTTTTCAAAAGAAGAAAATTGGCTTAAGTCCACTAAGAGTTTCAGCTCAAGTCCCCAGCGGAGTCGCCAAGCTGTCGCGACCAATTTTTCGAGTGTAAACCACCTATGATTTGGCCAATGGATTGTTAAGCCTAGACTTAACTCGGGCTCTCCCAAGCCCATACCAATTCGCGACTTAGGTTCAAATTTTAACATGCAATTGATTTTTAACTAGGAATCACCACTAATCTATTTTTAGTGGGTCGATTAGAAACCCAAGTAAAGTAACGAGAGATTTACTTTACTTCGACGAACTAAAGATCATGGGTACGGGGACTTGGTTACACTAGATTTCTCCAATGCCCTTTCGATACCATTCTTTTATTTTCAAAAATGTTTTTGCAGGTAGCTTAAATCGATTTTAAATCTATTTCCTTAACATGTGAGGCGATCATGCGGGTGCGCAATCCACCAATTTAACACCCAGATAAATAATAAATAAATTGCAAACTTACCTCAAAGCAACGAAAGCATCTGCAATGTTAAATTAGAATTCACATCAACAACCCTAGATATGATTGCTAATTAACCCGCAATTTCTTTTTTTGTTTTCACTTAATTAGTGGAAATCATGCAATATTAATTAAATGACCTAATTCTAATGACATGCAATTTCTAATTAAATGGACTTAGCAACAATCACTAAATGGCATGCATTTCAATGAATCTAATCCTAATGATGTGCATATGACATTTTTTTCTTTTTTCTTTCTTTTTCCTAAAAGAATGCAATTCATCCTAAAAAAAAAAACTAATTTATCCTAAGACATTTTTGTATTTTTTCATGAAATTCGGAATTAGATAAAATGTGAAAATTATCTAATTAGATTAAGATCCTATTTAATTTGTATTAGGAATTAGGTTAAGCCAAATCCTAATTTAAACTAAAATATCATCTCAACGCAAGTAATCCTAAAATGCATTCTATTTAAGAAAATACCTAAACTTATAATAAATTAAGAAAAATATTAAACTAAGTGCAATTTTACCATAATATGCAATGACATACATAATATGCCCTAATTCTATATGACATATGCATGATGATTTTTTTGTTTTTCCTTTTTTTCCTTTTTTTTTTAATTTTCGAAATTAATAATTGCCAAATAATTAAACATGCAATCTGAGTTAAAAAAACTAGCAACCTAAATTTTTGATTTTTTGATTTTTTGATTTTTTTAAAAAAATTCGAAATAAAATTCCTATTCTAAATATGTAAACCCTAAAACAAGCAATAAACCTAATCTAACTCCAATTTTTTTTATTTTCTTTTTTTTTATGAAAACAAAATCGATCAAACTACTCGACAGCAGGTCAGGCAAGATAAAATCAATACCCATAAATTGATGAATCATATACCGGCATGGGATTGGATTGATCAATTTTGAATAAACCGCGAATCGAATCTCGAGCGTGAGATCGGATTGGCGATTTTCCCGTGCGATTGCGAGTCATATTTCTAGCGTGAAATCGGACTATCAATCATATGCATGTTGTGAAATTAGGGAATAATCCCTAATTTAAAAAAAGCGTTTCGGGAAACTTTCAATAAGATGCATCATTGGAAGATTTGAATTTAAACGTAATATCAACGAATTAAGTAAGGAAATTATCAAATTACATTTGGATAATATATTTACCTATTTCATAGATATCGTCCCCGAATTCGGACACACCAAAAGATAACACTGGTGATGCCCTATAGTGAGCTCGACATGGTGGTTCGATTGGGTGTGTCCACGGCTACAAGGCACGCGAGAAGATTCCGTTGCTGGACCACTTTAGAAGCGGTGAACCAAAGAAGATGTTCGTGCAGGGAGTGCTCCACGTCAGTCTTCAATTTTTGTGAAAAACAATCAATTCCCCCTCAAAGTTGACCACGTCGTTTTTACTGGAATATCTATGCGCTGATTTTTCTTTTCCCTCTTCATGCATGGATTTATGCATGGGCGCTGCAGAGAAGTGGGGGCACACGTTCCTTGTCTTCAAGTTTATCTTGTAGGCGAATTTGTTGGATTCACGAAGAAGGCCTGCAAAATAGAGATTCAGCTCGAGAACAAGTTTGCAAGCACGACTGTGGACTAGAGATGCTGTGGGGATGCTTGAACGCTCTCTGGAATTGCAGGAGCTCGTCTAGAATCGATGGGCGTTCGTTGGTGGGACTCTTGGATCACTGCGACACTCGGCATGGCGGTGCATGGCTTGTGCTTTGGGCGATCCTCGGCTTGTTGGATCCCTGCCATGGTCCGCAACTCGGACAAACCAGTGGGTTGTCCTGTGATTTAGGAGACAACAACTTTGTCGAGGCCTCCAGCATTGGCAACTTGCTAGAAAATCCGGAAATAACCTGTAAAATAGAGAGAATAGAAACGCAGGTCGTGGGACCAAGAGGAAGCAGCAACGTTGGGCTCAATTCGGCTGAGGAGACACGCTTGGGAAGAGGACGCGTCCTCTCTTTTATTTCTCTCTCAATTCTTTGATCTCGCAATGGCCGTCTGTATCGATTGTCTGGCGCGATGATGAAGGGGCTGCGATGAAGGGCCGGGATTGTAACGAGCTGTGACGTCCCAGGGCATCACGTACTAAGCGCAAGCAGAATTTATTTATTATTATAATCTTTAGAAATTGTGAATTCCATTTATAATGGTCACTATTGAAGGTTAGCATGTATAACATGGATTATTTAAAATCTACAGTTTATACTATGAAGTTATCCTGCAAACAGTCTACCATTTATTAGTATTGGCCAATTCATTCATGCACATAGACAAGACCACGAGAAGCTTCATTTCTTCTTACCATCATCAGGGCCTACAAAATTTATCAACCTGAACACTTTCCATGTTCATCGCCTATATATACATGACAAAAGTAAAGCGTAACGAAAGTCAGGGATAAAGGGTGAGGGTGTCTACTCCACGAGTTCCCACACAAGCCCACGTTCAAAAGAAAACAAAAGATAGTAAGCTTCTACATGATCAAAGGCGTCTAGGCGCCATCTGTCCCAGCTCCTACTCCATCATCACTAAAAGGAATAGGGCCAAACATCGCTCCATCGTGCTTGATAAACCATGCGATAAACTTCATAGGGATCATCTCAACTCTACCATTATCCATCCATAACGTGGCCTTATATTTGGAGAAAGTCAGCTCAACATCAGAGTCATACACATCAGTAAAGGTAACCTCAATGCTCGATACCACTCCATAACGAGCTAATGGCGGCACATCCATACTATCAATCTGAAAAATGTAAGGTATGAGCAAAACTATGCCCAGTAAAGAATGATAAAACTTTAACTTAAACAATCCACAACCATCAATATTACAAGGGAATCATCACCAAACAATTCAAGATACTAAGGTAGGATTGTCACAAGCATAAACAATTGGATATTAACACATCATGTATGTAATCACCTTATGTGCATCCATTTCTATGGTTACCTTTCTCAAGCTCAATCTTATATCAAGATGCAATGCAATAATAATGAATGGACTCACTCGCCAAGTTCAATTATATTTAGTGTGCATATAATCCACCCTCAATTAGTCACTAACCGGAACTCTGCCGGCCCGATTGAGTCACTTCCGGAAGTTACCTTATCCGGACTTCCACAATATTACTATTATGGGCATCTCATTCTGAGGCATCCCGGCATCACTCAACCGAGGTCCTCCCAAGACCACTCAGCAAGGGGCATCTCACTCCGAGGCATCTCAAGATCACACAACCGAGGCATCCTTGATCACACACAAGGGCATCTCACTCGAGGCATCCCGGTATCTCTCAACCGAGGCATCCAAGACCACTCAGCAAGGGCATCCCAAACTTCTGGGGGCATCACCGGTATCTCTGTACCGATGGGTTCATTCACTTATTTAAGCACACGTTTCACACCACCACACCTTTGATTAATGCATTTATCATATGCAAAAGAAAAGACTCCAAAGTATCTAACTATATATCTAACTCGCATGAACCTAGCACACGTGCGTGTCCAGATTATAAGATAAAACCCATTACGACATTGTCCCATACCATGCTGAACAAATATTTATCCCATAATCAAGCACTATGCACTGCACTCATTGCACTCGCATGATACTATATGCACTTATATCTCAAATGAGATGTGAGACTTACTCTTGCATAAATAACATATATTAAGGGGTTATTAGACTCTATGTGCGCCATACATGTCTATAATAAAAGACACGACATCTAGTATATGATCTCGGGTCCAGACAGTTTACTAACTAAATGAACAGTTTCGGTTTCGAACATAGAAGGTATATCAATTCTTCTCAAAATACTACCAAATTTTAGTATGTTATATTAGAGACATAGATTGACATTTTCCTTGAAGAAACTTAAGTTTTAATCTCACTGTATTAAGTGTAACAATTGCTATAATCTTTACTAACACCCTGTACCGACGTCCAGATTTTATATCTACAAAGAAAATTGTTTTACTAGCCAATTCTTATCCATTTAATCTCAAATCGTGACAAATTATTCCTTAAGATGTGTTCTACAATTTTCATTAAGGATTTGAAGTCCAATTCTTGTGGCACCCCCAAAACCCGATAGAGTCGCCACAGATACTAAGCGAAAGAAACTAAGGCAAAACAAGTTAAGACGAAAGAATTGAAATTTAGACCGAGGCTTAGGCGTAAAATTTTTTTTTTTCTTAAAAAAGGTTTTAAGGATTTGCGCAGCTCATAGCGGAAATAAAAGGCGAGTCTCACCAATACTTCGTTTCCCTCACGACGGCACAATGCACACCAACTATTTGATTGAAGGAAACACGAGGCCGAACCACTTTTATTTACATATATATTTTCGAAGGGTAACACGGGTCGGTACAAAAAGGTAGGCCAAGACTCAACTATATGCTCGGCCTTCAACCTCAAAAAGAGACACACAACCCTCAAATAAAAACGTGTAACGATCTCCCCTCGGGCTACTCGTGTCGGCCATCCAAAAAGTTGCCAACCCCTACAACTCGTACGTGGGCCATCACACCCATCCCGGTGCGTCAGGCGGCGGGGGTGGCAGCATCCCCATCATGACCCCATCACGGCGGATGTGAACGGACACGTACTCCTGGATAACTGGGCCTCCAGATAGACCCACGTCGTAGGACACGATCGCGCGCACACGGATGAAAGTCAGTCCCGGCAGGGTGGGACAATCTATCTCAGTCAGCTCGACCTCCACATCAGACGGAAGGCCGTAAAACACTCCCCGTGTGACGGCAGGGAGAGGCATTGTGCTTATCTGAAATGTTGGTCCCCGAAGGGGTGAGTACAACCACTCAACAAGTAAAGGAATCCAATCACCAATCGATGCATTTAAACAGTACAAACATTTACATCATACAGGTCAATCATGCATTCCAACGTGCTTACCTTGAAGCCATGTACATGCCATCATACATCATTATCACAATCAAAATACGTGTATAGCATAGACTTCGAATGATCCTCATCATCACACCATATGATCTAGACATGTCATCATGTCATCATATTGTTATATCACACATGCATGTCATCATCATCATGTCATGTCACACATGCATGTCATCATCATGCCATATTGTACATGCATGTCATCATCATCATATGATATCACACATGCATGTCATCATCATTTTATATCACACATGCATGTCATCATCATGTCATATTGCACATGCATGTCATCATCATGCTATATCACACATGCATGTCATCATCATGTCATATTGCACATGCATGTCATCATCATCATATCATATCACACATGCATGTCAATTTCCACTTTGAAATCTCAATTGATCATCACATCTCCCTTCCTCGGGATCATCCATCCCATACTTACACTCGCACCCTAATTCGGGCCTTGCGAGAAGAACCTCCGGAATTATGCCAATCATGGCCACCGGGCATCCGGCACCCCCACCGCTCCGGCACCTCGCACCCCAACCGGCATCACGAGGTATCCCCTCGGGCAAAGACCTCCGAGGCTTCCGGCACCCTACCATCCCGGGCATCCCGACACTCCTGTGGGTCATCCGGCCATGTATCTCTATACATTCCGGGCATCATCCTCCCCCAACAATTTCCTCAATTACCATAGATCATGTTTGCCAATTATGTCTCAAATTATCATGCACATGATGTCATGGCAAGACAAGATCATCTTTGTTCTCATACATGCATCCTCAAGCATTTACACATACATGCAATATATGCAATCACTCATATAGATTAAATTCTTATGGGGTTATATGCCACTAATAACAATATACTTACCACATGCAATTTAAAATATATAAATTCCAATTTATTCTATTTTGCAATTAATTAAATAATCACACAAATCCCAAAATTCATGAAATTAAAGCATATAATATCCTATTACAATAAAATAGAATTTTCTGCAGAAAACACATAGCCAAACAATTTCTACACAATAAACAACATTTCCACAATTTCCGTACACAATTTCGGACAAGGGCAGAACGCACAGTTTTCTTGATAAGTCAATTAAAATACCCATATGACCTCAGAAAATTATGAAATTTTACCAGGTTATAGTTAAGACATTAAAATAGACTTTTCATGAAGGAATCTAGGCCAAATTCATTTTAGATAAATTTTTATAGATCCACGAAGCTTCTGGTCAAGTTACCGAAACGCCCAGGGCACTATGTCCGAAATATGGAGATTTGACCTACCTACACTTCTTCGTTTTCTCTGAAATTTGGATATATTTTACTACAAAGGATCCCCTACAACTTTCATGAAGGAACTTAGGCCAAAATACCAAAGGAAGACCTCCAAATGGTTCCACGAAATCTCGGGTATCACACATCGCGACTCCAGTTTCATCGTCTTCAAAATCAGGTTGGTTTCCTATTCTAAACTTGTTCTTTTTGCTTCAAATTTGAGTATGTTCATCCTTAAGATGTTCTCTACAAGTTTCATGGAGAAGTCGAAGAGAGATTCTTAGTAACAATCAACATGCAACCACAAATCCACCACAAGGTCAGAAAAACAGTACCAGATCTAGGGTCTCCGAAAAATGAGGCTTTGACCCCTCAAATCTCCATCATTTTTCACGAAATTTCAGTATGTTATAGTTCAAGGTGTTAGCTACAACTTTCATGAAGAGATCCAAGCCAAATCGAACTCCAAACATGCATGCAAGCCCTTACAAGTTTCTGACTTCAGTGATCCGTGCGAAAACAGCATGCACCTCCAAGAACAAGCCATCCTCACTCCATTTTCGTGCATTCAAACAACAAAAACCCAACCAACATGCAAAGCACACATGCAAAGAGAGATGGACCCTAAACTTGCCTCTAAACCGAGAAGAAACGACGACGAACGGCGGACAGACGGGCGGCGTGCGGCGGACGGACGGCTCTCCTCCCCCCTCGCGCGAGCCTCCTCTCTTCTTCCCTTTTCTCTCTTCTCTCTCTCTCTCTCTCTCTCTCTCTCTCTCTCTCTCCTCTCTCGCAGGGACACCCCCCCCCATCCGGCCACCCCTTTTCATTTCCCCCAAAGGCAATGATTGCCTTGCCTCACCAAGAGCCAATGCATGGCAAGGCTCCCTTGCCACTTGGCAAGAACCAATTCAAATGGGCTTTTGGGCTTGGGCTTGGGCCCATTCTTGCCTCCTTGGAAGAAGTGGGCCGGCCACTTCTTCCCCTCCCCTTGGGCCGGCGACAGCCCACTTGTGGGCCTTAATGGGCCGGCCACTTGGCCCATTAGGGTCCACTCTGGGCCTAAGGCCCAATTCAACTTATTTTTCCCAATTTAATTAAAACTAACAATTAATTACACCTAATTAAAATTCTATAACATTTAACCTATGTGAAATTAATCTATAACAAGCACGGTCAACACATGATTTTATCTTTATTAATTATCTTATAAATTTATTTAAATTAAAAACACAAGGCACAAGGCACAAAGCCTTAAGAAAAAAAAACTAAGGCTAAAACACAAACAAATAGGTAAATTCATTACCTATTTAAAAGCTTTAGGGCACCTTAGGGCTTGCCCTTGATTCCTAGGATGCCACAATTCTCCCCTCCTTAGAGAATTTCGTCCTCGAAATTTAAACGTTACTTACGTCCTCAAAAAGGTAGGGGTACTTCTCTTCGTCGATCTTCACTTTCCCATGTGGCTTCTTCCATATCGTGATGTTGCCATAATACTTTAACCAAGGGAATCTTCTTATTCCCGAGAATTTGTTCTTTCCGATCCAGTATTTGCAATGGTTCTTCGATATATCTCGCTTTCTCATCCACTTTGATGGCTTCATGATCGAGTATGTGACCGGGATCTGGCTGATACTTTCTTAGCATTGACACATGAAACACATCATGCAAATTTCCCAAATTAGGAGGTAGTGCCAAACGATAAGCTGCATCTCCTATCCTTTCGAGTATCTCAAAAGGTCCAACGAATCTAGGACTCAACTTTCCTTTCATTCCAAAACGAGATATTCCTTTTAACGGAGATACCTTAAGAAACACATGATCCCCTATTCCAAATTCCAAGGGCCTCCTACGCTTGTCCGCATAGGCCTTTTGTCTACTCTGGGCTGTCTTTAGTCTCTTCCTGATAATTTCAACAGCTTCGGTGGCATCTTGCACCAATTCGGGTCCTGTCAATCTTCTTTCACCTACCTCGTCCCAACAGATAGGGGTTCTGCACCTCCTCCCATATAATGCTTCATATGGGGCCATGCCTATACCTTTCTGAAAGTTGTTGTTATAGGCAAATTCTATCAAATGCAGGTTCTCATCCCATCTTCCTCTAAAGTCGATGATACAGGCTCTCAGCATATCCTCTAGAGTTTGTATCACTCTTTCTGTTTGTCCATCTGTTTGAGGGTGATAAGCAGTACTGAATTGAAGTTTCGTTCCTAAAGCATTTTGCAGACTTCGCCAAAAATTCGAAGTAAATCTGGAGTCTCGATCCGAGGTGATTGTTACAGGTATACCATGCAAGCGTACTATCTGACTTACATAGGTCTCGGCAAGTCTATTCATTGAATAGTTCATACGGACACTAAGAAATGGGCGAGACTTAGTTAAACGGTCTACCACTACCCAAATTGAATCGTGGCCACTTGATGTCCTTGGCAATCCTTGCACAAAATCCATTGTCACATGCTCCCACTTCCACTCGGTATGTCTAACGGTCTTAAAAAGTCCCGCCGGCTTACGATGTTCCGCCTTTACTTGTTGGCACGTTAAACATTGAGAAACATACTTGGCCGTATCCATTTTCATACCGTTCCACCAAAATTGTTGACGCAAATTCCTGTACATTTTTGTACTACCTGGATGGATACTATACTTGCTCTTATGTGCCTCTGACAAAATCTCTTTCTTTACTTCTTCATTGTCAGGTACACAAAGTCGTCCTCGGCATCTTATCTCCCCGTCTTCAGAAATTTGAAACTCTGGTCTCTTTCCTAGGGACATCGCTTCCTTCAATTTCAAAAACTCCGGATCAGACTTTTGCAGGGTCTTGATTCTCTAAATGATTTCCGGCTCGATCCTTAGGGCTTTAAGCATACCAGTAAGATTATCCACCTTCAACTTAAATTCCGAGTCTGCTGAGACTTTAATAAACTCCATTCTCGCTATTCTTAAACTAGCCATCTCCATGGCGACTTACGCCTAAGAGCATCGGCTACTCTATTTGCCTTCCCCGGATGGTATCGTATCTCGCAAAGTCATAATCTTTTAACAATTCCATCCACCTTCTTTGCCTCATGTTCAACTCTTTTTGCGAGAATAGATATTTCAAGCTCTTATGGTCCGTATAAATTTCAAACTTCTCCCCATACAAATAATGTCTCCATATCTTCAAGGCAAACACTATAGCTGCCAATTCCAGATCATGCGTGGGGTAGTTTAGCTCATGGGGTTTCAATTGTCTAGATGCATAGGCTATAACCTTGCCATGTTGCATCAAAACACATCCCAACCCTTTGTGAGATGCATCACTATACACTGTAAAACCATCCAGTCCAGAGGGTATGGTTAAAATTGGAGCCGTGGTTAACTTTCTTTTGAGTTCTTGAAAGCTCCTTTCACAATCCCCACTCCATTCAAATTACGCATTCTTCCGAGTCAGCTTGGTTAAAGGACCTGCCAAACGGGAAAACCCTTCAATAAACCTTCGGTAATAACCGGCCAATCCTAAGAAACTTCGTATCTCGGTAGGCGTGGTCGGTCTCGGCCAATTTATTACCATCTCCACTTTTGCCGGATCCACTGCAATTCCTCCTCTTGACACCACATGTCCTAAAAATGTTATTTGGTCCAACCAAAATTCACACTTGCTGAACTTGGCATATAACTGGTGGTCCCTTAGAGTCTGCAAAACTATCCTCAAGTGTTGCTCATGTTCTTTTGGTCCTTTTGAATACACCAAGATATCGTCGATAAAAACAATCACAAACTGATCCAAATAGGACTTAAATACCCTGTTCATTAGATCCATGAATGCTTTGCGGTGCATTCGTCAATCCAAAAGGCATAACAAGGAACTCATAATGTCCATATCGAGTCCTAAAGGCAGTCTTAGGAATGTCTTCCTTCTTAATTCTCAACTGATGGTATCCTGACCTTAAGTCAATCTTAGAGAAAACTGAACTTCCCTGAAGTTGGTCAAATAGATCATCAATTCTAGGCAGAGGATACTTGTTTTTAACAGTCACTTGATTTAGTTGCCTATAGTCAATGCATAAGCGCATCGACCCATCCTTCTTTTTCACAAACAGAACTGGTGCACCCCAAGGTGAAGCACTAGGCCTAATGAATCCTTTGTCAAGCAACTCCTGTAATTGCACTTTCAACTCTTTTAGTTCCACTAGGGCCATTCTGTATGGGGCTTTCGATATTGGTCCAGTTCCAGGCATTAGTTCAATTTCAAACTCGACTTCTCTTTCTGGAGGTAATCCAGGCAATTCCTCAGGAAATACATCTAGAAACTCATTTACTACACTAATATCATCAAGTTTCAGTTCTTCCTTGGCATAATCTTTAACCATTGCTAGGTACCCTTGACATCCCTTGCAAAGTAACACATTAGCCTCTACTGCAGAAATAAGTGCTACTGATAGGTGGGTCTGATCACCTAAAAATTCACAACTAGACTGGTCGGGTAAAGCGAATTGGATTTCTCTTCTGTAACAATCCATTCTAGCCTGATACTTACAAAGCCAATCCATTCCTAGGATAACATCAAAGTCATACATGGCCATCACGACTAAGTCTATTTCCGTGTCTTTTCCTCCCACAATTATTCTACATTTCTCACACACCAACGTAGACAACACCGCATCCTCTAAAGGCGTAGAAACACAAAGAGGAATTCCAAGAAAAGTCGTTTCAATTTCACTCAACAGTCTATATCGATCAGACACAAAAGAATGGGTAGCACCCGTATCAAACAATGCATAAGCCTTCTTGCCATTTATGTAGATTGTACTGAGATGACGTTATTGGAAGCTTTCGCTTCCTCTTGAGTGACCGCATACACCCTTCCTTGAGCTGGTGGCCTCCGAGAATTTCCTTGTGAATTTGATTTGACAGAACTCTGATATCCCTGTCGCACTGAGCCAGCACTCACCTGCGACCTTTCTTGTGGGCAATTTCTCCTAAGATGACCCACCTGTCCACAACTAAAGCACTTCAGCCGCCTAGTACAAGGTCCTGGGCCATGCCGTCCATTGCACCTTTGACAAACACCAGACTGATAGGGCGCTTTCCCTATATTCAGACCACTCCTTGCTCCCCCAGAGTTTCCAAAATTACTTTTCTTCCTCACATTCCAAGTCTGTACTTGACCAGAATAGGGTCTCTTACCCCTTCTCACATCATTAAAATTCCATGGTTTCTTAAACTCAGACCGCTCTCTTATCAGCTCCTGCTCCACCAACTGTGCCCTTTCATAGATCTCATTGTAATCCCTTATGTTCAAAGGCACCAGTTGCTTTCTAATGTCAGTTCTCAACCCTTTCAGAAATCTCTTGGCTTACTCCTCCCAATCCTCAATCAGTCTAGGAGCATATCTAGATAGTTCAGAAAATCTAGCCTCATACTGGTCCACTGTCAGCTCCTTTTGTTCTAGCTTAACAAATTCTGTGATTTTCTTATCCTTTGCACAGTCAGAGAAATGCTTTCTATTGAAAGCTCTAACAAACTCATCCTAGTTCACATCAGTACCTGGTGGGAAGATTGTATCCCGTGAAGCTCTCCACCAAAACTTCGCATTTCCCTCCAGCTGGTACTCTGCTAAAGTTATTTTCTCAGCATCAGTGCAGTCCAACAACCGGAAAATTCGCTCCATACCATCAACCCAATGCTCCGCCCCCTTAGGACTTCCCATGCCACTGAATTTGGGTGGCTTCAGCTTCAAAAATTGTTCCACTAGTCCCTGAGTATGGCGCTCTGCTCCGGGTTGTTGCTGCGTCTGCCTTTCCATCAGATTTCCAATATTGGCCAATGCCTGCAGGATATCTTCCATTCGGGGTTCAGCCCTTGATGAAGAGGCTTCAGCCCTCGGTGGACGATGACTTCCAAACCGTACCATAGCTTTCCTGCAGTTCCAAGCATTTGCCTCAGGAAAAAAATCTGAGACTCACTGCCTCCATTCATAGCAACCACTACCACTACTAAAGTAACATACTCATGTTACTGGCAACCTAAAACAACTGCCAAGGATCTACGGGCGAGTACTCATCACCCGTTATTCAATTATTCCATTTTATATCCTATGGTGTGCATTGTCGAAACTTCCCTCATTTGCCAAATGAGGTCTCCTTATCACTCCAAGCATAAACCTTATGCTCGATACCAACCATTGTGGCACCCCCAAAACCCGATAGAGTCGCCACAGATACTAAGCGAAAGAAACTAAGGCAAAACAAGTTAAGACGAAAGAATTGAAATTTAGACCGAGGCTTAGGCGTAAAAATTTTTCTTTTTTCTTAAAAAAAGGTTTTAAGGATTTGCGCAGCTCATAGCGGAAATAAAAGGCGAGTCTCACCAATACTTCGTTTCCCTCACGACGGCACAATGCACACCAACTATTTGATTGAAGGAAACACGAGGCCGAACCACTTTTATTTACATATATATTTTCGAAGGGTAACACGGGTCGGTACAAAAAGGTAGGCCAAGACTCAACTATATGCTCGGCCTTCAACCTCCAAAAGAGACACACGACCCTCAAATAAAAACGTGTAACGATCTCCCCTCGGGCTACTCGTGTCGGCCATCCAAAAAGTTGCCAACCCCTACAACTCGTACGCGGGCCATCACACCCATCCCGGTGCGTCAGGCGGCGGGGGTGGCAGCATCCCCATCATGACCCCGTCACGGCGGATGTGAACGGACACGTACTCCTGGATAATGGGCCTCCCGAGATAGACCCACGTCGTAGGACACGATCGCGCGCACACGGATGAAACTCAGTCCCGGCAGGGTGGGACAATCTATCTCAGTCGGCTCGACCTCCACATCAGACGGAAGGCCGTAAAACACTCCCCGCGTGATGGCAGGGAGAGGCTTTGTGCTAATCTGAAATGTTGGTCCCCGAAGGGGTGAGTACAACCACTCAACAAGTAAAGGAATCCAATCACCAATCAATGCATTTAAACAGTACAAACATTTACATCATATAGGTCAATCATGCATTCCAACGTGCTTACCTTGAAGCCATGTACATGCCATCATACATCATCATCACAATCAAAATACGTGTATAGCATAGACTTTGAATGATCCTCATCATCACACCATATGATCTATACATGTCATCATGTCATCATATTGTTATATCACACATGCATGTCATCATCATCATGTCATGTCACACATGCATGTCATCATCATGCCATATTGCACATGCATGTCATCATCATCATATCATATCACACATGCATGTCATCATCATGTTATATCACACATGCATGTCATCATCATGTCATATTGCACATGCATGTCATCATCATGCTATATCACACATGCATGTCATCATCATGTCATATTGCACATGCATGTCATCATCATCATATCATATCACACATGCATGTCAATTTCCACTTTGAAATCTCAATTGATCATCACATCTCCCTTCCTCGGGATCATCCATCCCATACTTTACACTCGCACCCTAATTCGGGCCTTGCGAGAAGAACCTCCGGAATTATGCCAATCATGGCCACCGGGCATCCGGCACCCCACCGCTCCGGGCATCTCGCACCCCAACTGGCATCACGAGGTATCCCCTCGGGCAAAGACCTCCGAGGCTTCCGGCACCCTACCATCCCGGGCATCCTGACACTCCCAGGGTCATCCGGCCATGTATCTCTATACATTCCGGGCATCATCCTCCCCCAACAATTTCCTCAATTACCATAGATCATGTTTGCCAATTATGTCTCAAATTATCATGCACATGATGTCATGGCAAGACAAGATCATCTTTGTTCTCATACATGCATCCTCAAGCATTTACACATACATGCAATATATGCAATCACTCATATAGATTAAATTCTTATGGGGTTATATGCCACTAATAACAATATACTTACCACATGCAATTTAAAATATATAAATTCCAATTTATTCTATTTTGCAATTAATTAAATAATCACACAAATCCCAAAATTCATGAAATTAAAGCATATAATATCCTATTACAATAAAATAGAATTTTCTGCAGAAAACACATAGCCAAACAATTTCTACACAATAAACAACATTTCCACAATTTCCGTACACAATTTCGGACAAGGGCAGAACGCACAGTTTTCTTGATAAGTCAATTAAAATACCGATATGACCTCAGAAAATTATGAAATTTTACCAGGTTATAGTTAAGACATTAAAATAGATTTTTCATGAAGGAACCTAGGCTAAATTCATTTTAGATAAATTTTTATAGATCCACGAAGCTTCTGGTCAAGTTACCGAAACGCCCAGGGCACTATGTCCGAAATATGGAGATTTGACCTACCTACACTTCTTCGTTTTCTCTGAAATTTGGATATGTTTTACTCCTAAGGATCTTATACAACTTTCATGAAGGAACTTAGGCCACAATACCAAAGGAAGACCTCCAAATGGTTCCATGAAGTCTCGGGTATCACACATCGCGACTCCAGTTTCATCGTCTTCAAGATCAGGTTGGTTTCCTAGTCTAAACTTGTTCTTTTTGCTTCCAATTTGAGTATGTTCATCCTTAAGATGTGCTCTACAAGTTTCATGAAGAAGTCGAAGAGAGATTCTTAGTAAAAATCAACATGCAACCACAAATCCACCACAAGGTCAGAAAAACAGTACCAGATCTAGGGTCTCCGAAAAATGAGGCTTTGACCCCTCAAATCTCCATCATTTTTCACGAAATTTCAGTATGTTATAGCTCAAGGTGTTAGCTACAACTTTCATGAAGAGATCCAAGCCAAGATCGAACTCCAAACATCCATGCAAGCCCTTACAAGTTTCTGACTTCAGTGATCCGTGCGAAAACAGCATGCACCTCCAAGAACAAGCCATCCTCACTCCATTTTCGTGCATTCAAACAACAAAAACCCAACCAACATGCAAAGCACACATGCAAAGAGAGATGATGGACCCTAAACTTGCCTCTAAACCGAGAAGAAACGACGACGAACGGCGGATGGACGGGCGGCGTGCGGCGGACGGACGGCTCTCCTCCCCCCTCGCGCGAGCCTCCTCTCTTCTTCCCTTTCTCTCTCTCTCTCTCTCTCTCTCTCTCTCTCTCTCTCCTCTCTCGCACGACACCCCCTCCCCCCATCCGGCCACCCCTTCTCATTTCCCCCAAAGGCAATGATTGCCTTGCCTCACCAAGAGCCAATGCATGGCAAGGCTCCCTTGCCACTTGGCAAGAACCAATTCAAATGGGCTTTTGGGCTTGGGCTTGGGCCCATTCTTGGGCCTCCTTGGAAGAAGTGGGCCGGCCACTTCTTCCCCTCCCCTTGGGCCGGCGACAGCCCACTTGTGGGCCTTAATGGGCCGGCCACTTGGCCCATTAGGGTCCACTCTTGGGCCTAAGGCCCAATTCAACTTATTTTTCCCAATTTAATTAAAACTAACAATTAATTACACCTAATTAAAATTCTATAACATTTAACCTATGAGAAATTAATCTATAACAAGCACGGTCAACACATGATTTTATCTTTATTAATTATCTTATAAATTTATTTAAATTAAAAACAAAAGGCACAAGGCACAAAGCCTTAAGAAAAAAACTAAGGCTAAAACACAAACAAATAGGTAAATTCATTACCTATTTAAAAGCTTTAGGGCACCTTAGGGCTTGCCCTTGATTCCTAGGATGCCACAATTCTAACTAGGTAATTACAGAAAATTAATATAATCGACAAAGGTCAAACCGTTTCTTACAAAAACAGTTCACTGGTTTTACTAAATTCACTTCCATCTCTATGTTTTTTTATTCATATGGTTATAACTAGGTTTCTAATTCAATCTTATAGATGTTCTATCATGTAGAATGGTTCCTTTCTTACTTTCATCAACCTACATAAAGAAAATAACACAAAACAGAAGACTCCTTAACCGTTTTCTCCTAGGACAGAATAGGTATACACGATTCCTTCACTCCTAGCCCGACCAAACCACTTATTTTTCCACAAACCTCTTCTACAACACTTCAATACTTCATCACAGCAACTAAGAGTACTTTCGGCAAGCTTTTCTTTAACAAATAGCCCATCCATAGCTCGGCTCGAAGTATAATTGCATCCGTGAGTTCACTCATCACAATATGCACCACATCCATCCACTCGGCAACCATTTCATCACTTCAGTCGGCAAAGACAGCATACTCACACTTGGATTTTGAAACATGCAAGACTCAAAGTAACATGCAATGGCTTCTACCTTCAATCTAACACTTACTAAGCTTAGATTAATCACAAAACAACAACTACAAATCAGATCCTTCATTGTTTGATTAGATCCGCAAGCTTTCTTGATGAACAATGGATAACTTTCAACTTAGAGTTATATCTTTCCTTACCTTGCTTCGGCTACTAAACAACACAAACATGCTTCAAGATCAACACTAAAATCTCGCATGCAAGAGGAAGAAGGTTGCTGTTTTGCTTCTGGTTCCTCACTGCTCGACCGAGAGAGATATGAAGAAGAAGTTGAAGGTGGGTTTCTCGGTTTTGAAGAGAGAGAGAGAGAGGATTTCGAAATTTATGAGGGAAATAGGTCTACAAGCTAATCCCTAGGCTAGACTAATGATTAGATTTTGTTAATAATTATGTCTTCTTTGCTTGTTTCGGTTTTTAGTAAGTCAAAACCGTGGGTGATGAGGAAAAACGAAAAGAAGAGAGAGAAGTGTCGTGGCCTCCAAGTTTGATCTCTTTCACCATTTGTCACTCAAATTTAATTAGTCTCTAATCCGTGTCATTAGTCGGTTCATTAGTTTCTAATGTTTTTCAATTAATTTCCTTTTGTTTCTACTTGATTTCAATCCTTTTGTAATTATAGAAAGTCATAACATATATAACATATCGACTAGTCAATGTCAGTCTATAAAGAATTCATCACAAGAAATGTTAAGTTATAAATAATCACTAATCAAATCATCTTAACTATAATGTATGAATCTTTAACTGAAAATAAAATCACTCGGGCCTAAATATTCATCTCTGGCCCAACGGGCTTAATCTATAACAATCCGGCCCACTAAACTAAATTTACGAATCTAATAATTCCGAACCTTGGCCCACTTTAAGCCAAGTCCAAGCCCATAATCTCTCATTCGGCTTTTCAAGTCAAAATTGTGTGGCCCGCTTACTTCTCAAGCCCACACATTTCTCACGATCCATTGGGTTCAATTTTTAGCCCAATCTAATTAATCTAAGTTCCTAATGATCTAATTACACTAATGAAGGTCGGTGAAATTTGGGATGTCACAGGGACCAAGACCTTGCTCTCTGCTCTTCTCTCTCTTTTTGCCGCTTTCTCTCTAGGGTTACAGCTCCTTTTTCTCTCAATTGCGGCCGTGAAAAATTAGTTGTGTGCCCCCCTCTTTTTAGCTATGCGATGGTCTTATTTATATTGCTGACCTCCTCATATATTCTTGTCCTCAATCTTTCCTTGGTTGATTGATTCCATGCGAATATTTTATTCTATTGTGTGTGTTGATATTAGCAAAAGAACTCTTTCCCAAGCGGTGGATTAATTATTCGAGGAAGGAAATCTCATTTGTGAACAATGTCTAAATCTTCGTTCCTCTTTTTCCACTTGCTTTGTCCGCACCATTTTATTTATTAGCTCAGTTGAGTCCCATTTTTCCCTTGTTTTATTTGCCCATACTTGCACATATAATGCCATGGTTACATATCAAGAGCATATATACTCAATTTTCCAGATTTTGATTCTTCTCTTCCATCAGCAAAGATATTGGTCCAACGCTTGGATTTTTGTTTAAACCCATCATATATTCAACTTATATTTGCTGCACCCTTCCTCTCAAGGCCTAGAATTATAAAGAATATGTTCTCGTGATTTCAGAATTCTTTTCAATTTAGATCACCGATTTTGAGCTATGCGGATTTGATGGGTTTGATTGAATTTTGTGCTTGTACTTTTGTGGGCTCCATTAAGTTCGAGACCATTCACTTGAGTCTATTCATCGCCGGTCCAATGCAAAGATGATAAATGCTCCTAAAACTATATGTTATGCAATTAATTAATTTTTTTAGGGGTTAAAAAATTAATCCCTAATTTTTTAATGCAATAAATAACCAGGTCGCCAAAATTTAGGTGTCAATATATATATATATATATATATATAATTGTGTTTTGATGTGTGTTCTATGCTATCCCTCTTATTATAAATGATTGGGTGGTGGTAATTCTGCTTCTGCTTGCATATAATCAAAAGATAAAATGAATGGGTCGGCAATGTCTCCTAAGATGTCATAATTAAATGACCAAAAGATAGGAACAAATGCCGATTTTCTAAGGGTTAGGGCATGACAAAAAGCAAAGATTTAGAAGCTTTGAGAGCATTTTGATCTACTCAGCCAAACTTCAACAACCACTTTGATGCAATATATAGCCCTCCAAATTTGATCAACACATTTGAATCTTCATATAGGTCATGTAGCGCCTTGCTTGACGCTCTTGATAGCCAATGTTTTTTTTCGACAAGAAGAGCAACTATGTGGTTGGAAAAGGAGTTTTTGAAGTTTTGGGCCTACTCCAATGTTTTCTTTAAAGTATGAGATGGAGTCATCACCAATCAATTTAAAAGAGTTAGGTTGATTGGAAACTAGGTATACATATGAAAGCATTGTTCATTTGCAAAAGCCAATGAAACTTGTAGTCCAAGGATTCATTTATGTGTGGGGAGGGGTTAAACTCCCCACAACACTCTTTCGGTACCACATTTTCCAATTACATCCTTTAAATTAAATTCTCACATAATTCCTAACATTCTTGATGCTACTTATGATTTTTTTGGAGACGGAATCAGGGAAATTCCTTTGTCATTTTATGCCCCGGCCCCGCAATGACTTCATGTGCCATGTCCGTTTGTGTTTTGAAAGTATGCAATGACATGCAACAATATGCTTGAAAGTATAAATTTTTTGAAAGTATTCTAGAAAAATTATGATATTCGTAAGGCTTTGCTTCACTATTTTGGGGGCCTTTAGGGTGCATTTGATAACCATTCTCTTCCGGAAAACAATTTATACTTAGAAATTATTCTTTTTAATTTTGTTCACTAGATGAGTTTCTAAACATGTGAAGGCGTTTGGTAACTGCAAAAAATTTTTATTCTTGAAATAAAAATAAGTTTGGTACAACTCTTAAATTTTTTTTTGTGCCTTAGAATTTCTTTTAATTTTTGAATACTTTTATTATGTTTTTCTCTTGTTATTATATTTGTAACATTTTTTTTTATTTTTAATACATTTTAATATATTTTAAATTTATTTTGTGCTCAAAAATTTTTTTAATATAATTTTAATTTTTTGATACTTTTATTATATTTTTACGAGTTTCTTTTAATTTTTTAATATTTTTTATTATATTTTTTTCTTTTCATTTTAGTTTGGTACGATTCTTAAATTTTTTTATTTTTTTCTCTTTTATTTTTTTGCGTTTGGCGGGGTAGAGGAAGCATAATAGAAAAGGAAAGAAAAGGAAAAAGAGAAAAGAAAAGAGAAAAAAAAATGGTTTAGCTTGATTTTGGAGTTGTTCTTGGGAGTAAAGAAACAACTTTCTTCTACTTATTGATTCTGTTCCAGATCTATTCCCAAAAACAATTTGTTCTTGGTTATTAAAAAGTTATGAAATGGATTTTTGTTCGTTTTCTTTTTCTTTTTTCTTTTGGTTTTGGGGAATAAAAGAATAGAATCAGACACTATTTAGCTAGTTATCAAATTTAGTCTCCAACCAACTTACCCTCACAACATTTTGATCTATGGGTTGAAGGTGTCGCTTACCCCATCCATCTAGATGGAGGCAGCCTTGCCTTAGCCTGTGACATCCCAAATTTCATTGACCCTCATTATTGTAATTGAATCATTAGGAGTTCGGATTAATTTCATTGACCTTCATTAGTGTAATTGAATCATTGACCTTTAAAGTTTAAGTTGTGATTAATTGGCCTAGACCTTCAACAGTAACAGAAGTACGAAGTTTTCTAGGTTTGGCCGGATATTACCGAAGATTTGTAGAAGGATTTTCTCGAATTGCAGGACCATTGACACAATTGACTCGGAAGGACTCAAAATTTGATTGGTCAGAGGAATGTGAGCAAAGTTTCCAAGAACTTAAGAAGAGATTGACGACGGCACCAGTGTTAACAATACCCATAGGATCTGGAGGTTTTGTGGTATATAGTGATGCTTCTCATAAAGGATTAGGTTGTGTTCTTATGCAACATGGGAAAGTTATTGCATATGCATCGAGACAACTGAAGCCACATGAACTGAATTATCCTACTCATGACTTAGAGCTAGCTGCCATTATTTTTGCTTTAAAGATTTGGAGGCATTATCTTTATGGAGAAAGATTTGAAATTTTTACGGATCACAAGAGTTTAAAGTACATATTCTCTCAGAAGGAATTAAACATGAGGCAAAGGAGATGGATAGAATTACTTAAGGACTATGATTGTAAAATTTTGTATCACCCAGGAAAAGCTAACAGAGTGGTAGATGCACTTAGTAGGAACTCGGCAATGAGAGTAGCCAATATGATGGTTAAGGAATGGAACTTGTTAGAGGCAATCTCAAATTCTGAATTTAAGGTTGAGGTAAATGAGTCTATTGGTATAATAGCTGCACTGAGAGTTGAACCTGAGATTATACAGCACATCAAGACCTTACAATAGTCAAACCCTAAAATATTGAAAATTCGAGATAGAGCTCTAAAGGGAAAGAAGTTAGATTTTCAGATTTCAGATGATGGGATAGTTAAATTCAATGGATGTTTTTGTGTACCTAGTGATGATGAATTAAAGAGGGAAATTCTGACCGAAGCTCATCGTAGTAGTTATAGTATACACCCAGGAAATACAAAAATGTACATGAATCTTCTTCAATATTTTTGGTGGGAAGGAATGAAGACTGATATTGCTAAGTATGTTGCAAGATGTTTGACTTGTCAACAGGTAAAAGCTGAACATCGAAAGCCTGCAGGATTGTTGAAACCATTGGAGATTCCAGAGTGGAAGTGGGAACACATAACCATGGATTTTGTATAAGGACTACCAAGAACTTCAAGCGGGCATGACTCAATCTGGGTAATAGTAGACCAGTTAACAAAATCAGCTCACTTTTTAGCTGTAAGAGTAGACTACTCACTAGAAAAGTACGCCACGTTGTATGTGAAGCAGATAGTACGACTACATGGTGTTCCTGTGACCATAACATCAGATCGAGATCCGCGATTTACGTCAAATTTCTGGAAGAGTCTTCAGCTTGCATTAGGAACTAAACTCCAATATAGTACTGCCTTTCATCCACAAACAGATGGACAATCAGAGAGGTCTATACAAACATTGGAAGATATGTTGAGAGCCTGTGTCATTGATTTCAAAGGAAATTGGGATGAGAAATTGCATATTGTGGAATTTGCTTATAACAATAGTTTTCAGCAAAACATTGGTATGACTCCATTTGAAGCTCTCTATGGTAGAAGTTGTAGAACCCCTATTTGCTGGAATGAAGTTGGAGAGCAGAAGCTGACAGGACCAGAATAGTTCAAATTACTTTGGAAGCAGTAAAGATTATACGAGAACGACTCAGGATAGCTCAAAGTAGGCAAAAGAGTTATGTAGACAAGCGTCGTAGACCTTTAGAATTCGAAGTAGGAGATCATGTATTTCTAAAGGTATCACCCATGAAGAATGTGTTAAGATTTGGAAAGAAAGGAAAGTTGAGCCCGAGATTTATAGGACCTTTTGAGATATTAGAAAGGATTGGAGAGTTGGCTTATAGAATAGCATTGCCACCAAAGTTATCCAGTATTCACGATGTTTTTCATGTATCTATGCTTCGGAAATATGAGCCGGATCCAACTCATGTGTTAGATTTTGAAGTACTAGAAATAGATGAAAAGGTTAGATATATAGAAGAGCCTGTGCAAATTTTGGACCGAAGGGAGCAAGTATTAAGGAACAAGACTATACCTTTGGTCAAAATTTTGTGGCGATATCATGATTCAGAGGAAGCAACTTGGGAAAGTGAGGAAGAGATCAGACAGAAATATCCTCAGCTTTTCAAGTGAATTAGGTAAGAATTCTAATTTCGAGGACGAAATTTTCTAAGTAGGGGAGAGTTGTGACATCCCAAATTTCATTGACCTTCATTAGTGTAATTGAATCATTAGGAGTTCGGATTATTTTAGATTGGGCCAAAAATGGAACCCGATGGATCGTGAGGAATGTGTGGGCTTGAGAAATAAGTGGGCCACACGAATTGGACTTGAGAAGTCGAATGAGAGATTGTGGGCTTGGACTTCGCTTGAAGCGGGCCAAGGTTCAGAATTATTAGATTTGTAGATTTACTTTAGTGGGCCGGGATTGTTATAGATTAAGCCCGTTGGGCCAGAGATAAATAATTAGGCCCAAGTGATTTTATTTTATTTTATAGATTATAGTTAAGGTGATTTGATTAGTGAATTACTTATAACTTTAGCAGTCTTTTTGTGATGAATTCCTTATAAACCAACATTGACTAGTCGTTATGTTATGTCATTCGATATGCTATATGTCATGACTTTGTATAATTGGGATTAAGTAGAAACAAAAGGCAATTAGATGAAAATATTAGAAACTAACGAACTAACTAATGATATCGATTAACTGTTAATTAGTGACGATTGGTAGATGGCAAAAATCTTTATGCATGAAAGCCACGATATCACCCTTCCCTCCCCTCCGTTTTCTCTTCAACAGCCACGGTTTCTTTTCAAATCCATAGAACCGAAGATGGCAACTCCAAGGAAGCATAATCATTAGCCAAATCTAATCATTACACCAACCTAGGTCCTCTCTCTCTCCTCAAAATCGAGAAACCCTCATCTTCATCTTCTTCTTTCTTTTCTCTCGGCCGAGCCGTAGAAACCAGAAGCAAAACCAGCAAGCTTCTTCTTCCTGCATGCGAGACTTTGGTGCTAATCTTGAAGTGTTCTTGTGTTATATTGATAGCTGAACAAAGGTAAGGAAAAATAGAACTCTAAATTGAAGTTTATCCACCATTTCATTAAGAAATCTTGTGGATCTAACCAAGCTATGAAGGATATGATTTGTAGTTGTTGTTTTATGGTTAATCTGAGTTGAGTAAGAGATGGATTAGAGATAGAAGTCATTGCATGTTATATTTGAACCATGCATGTTGCGAGAGATGATGAGGAATGGTAGTTTTATGTTGTTTTGAGCTTGATGAACACAAGAGTGAAGCTAGAAGTCTTTGCATGTTGTTTTTAAGTCTTGCATGTCTCGAAAACTTGATGAAAGTTGGCTGTTTTGTTGAGTGAAGTGATGAAATGGATGCCAAGTGTGTTGTTTTGGTAGAAATCGTGATAAGTGGCTTACGGATGCAACGACACTTCGAGCCGAGCTGTGGAATTGATCATTTGTTAAAGAAAGATATGCTGAAGTTGCTTTGAGTTGCTGTGAGTAAGCATTGGAGTATTTTAGAAGAGATTTGTGGATAGATAAGTTATTTCGTTGAGTTAGAAGTAAGAAAATTTGTGTATCTATTCTGTTCTAAGTGAAAACAGTTATGGAGTTTTCTGTTTGTGTTTAATTTTCTTTATGTATGTTAATAGAAATAAGAAAGAAACCATTCTACATGATAGAACATCTATAAGATCGAGTTATACACGTAGCTATAACCGTATGAATATATAAAAATGTAGAGATGGAAGTAAACTTAGTAAAACCAGTATACTTGTTGCCACTAGAATATCAAGGGACTGATGTATAAATTTAAGGATTATGAATTGATGGGTTGATCCACTATTGTTTTTCGCATAGTGTGGATTAGTTTCGCTGTAATTCATAGTTTTCATTATTTTCTGGAGTGCACTGACTCGTTCTTGGAATCAAGGTTGAAATCCCAAGTGAACATTTGAACCCAAAAAAAAAAAAAAAAATCCAAGTGGACGTAGTGCAAATTTTCATGAAAATCTGGGTTTGCATTACATATTATTTTGGCATATAGGTTCTAATTTAGAGCTTAGTAAATTTTTAGTGAAATTTCGTTTCACTATAATTAATATATACATATAAAGAAGCGGGAAATGTGGAAAAAAATTAAAATGAAAAGATAAAATTTCATTTATAAAAATACATCTGGGAGTGTATTTTAGGAATCATGCATATTCATAAACAGATTGAATAAAGTAGATTTTACTTATAGATGCAATAGTTCATTTTAGGAAAGCAGTTTATATATTAGATATTCATGAAGTATTATTTATTTACTTTCCGGTTTTGAGCTATATTTTGTTTTGGAAATTTTACATCGAGTTTCTACTTATAGGGGTCCTGTCCGGGAACTTAATAACACGGCTTTGTATTGATTATTTTCTTTGATATGGCTCGAGTTCTTTATTTTCATATATTTTATTTGCTCTATTTGTTTAGGTATTATTGGATTTTATATGTCTTTGCTTGAGTGAATTTATGTAAGATCACCCGCCTTGCTCAACATTGAGAATAAAATGGGTAACTAAGATTGGGAATACTGCATGAATAATTGTTTTCATAAAAAGAGAAAAAATATGAAATTGGCATTAAATATATCCAGCCTAATCAAGTCCTTGGACTCACAAATCTTTAATTTGTAGAAGCAAGACGAGCTCCTATGTTTTACTCGACTCCTAATTGCTTCATAAGAAATTAGTTGTGAATCTAAATCAAATAACTAATTTGAGATCGATTGCGCCAAGAGCAAGCGTCACCTTGCAAGAGGGACCATTTGCACTTGTTTGGAAATCCAATAACTTCCTCGAGGATCTTGCCTTGGAAGGGTCGCAACATAGAATTTGGCTTTTTCTCATGAAACTACAAATGATGAGGAGATAAAATAAAAGAAGAAAGAATGATTAAGCCTAATCAAGCTGCAAAAAATGGTTTGGCTTGGTTTGATCTTGACTATAATATGGTTTAGTTTGGTTTCACTTTTTTCCAAGCCATATTTATTGTTGAAAATAAAATAAGTGACCGAATAAAATGCACAGAATAAGGAAATAAATCAAACATCAAATTCACATGGTTCTATCGTGTGATCTATGTCCACGAGGAAATGAGCACACAATTCCACTATAGATGAAACGATGATATGGATATTACAATCATATTCGAATCTCTTAGATACTCTTGGTGTTTTCATCCCTCAAATCAACTAATAAATTTGCATTTAACTCTGATAATTTCTCTTGAAATAATTTCCATACAAGAAGGACATGAATATTAACATAAGATTTAATCGGCTTCATTTTGTGTAATTTCACGAAGAAAACCTTTCCAAATCAACCCCTTCAGAGGAAATCTTCTCGGTGCAGTCCTCGGATTTCTCATCTCCTCGAATTTAAAGACAAAATTCACTAGAAGCAGATAAAGAAAAAGAAAGGAGACAGTGAGTGGCCATCGTTAAAGGACACCATTATTCCAACTTTCTTCGTCGTTTTCCATGCCCTTTGGTCCCATCATCAATCCCTCTTTTCCCTTTCTTCAGCTGAGCAAAGCCGTGATGGGATCGTATCTTTGCCGTGGACAAGCCATCATTGCATTTCCTCTCACCACCCTTGAATAGAGGTCAAGCGTCCCTAATTATCGTCCGGTCTGATTTGATCGGCCTCCGGCTGGAGATATATTTCCACATATAATTTGGTTTGGCCGATGACATTAATTGCACCATGCTTACAATAGTTCTCTAAAGGGAAATTAGCATTGTAAAAGATTTTCTTTTTAATATAAAGGCACACTTATGACAATATTTGAGTGGTTAAAGGTAATTAATTAAAGCGAAGAGATCAAAACAAATATTTTATTGTGAGAATTAAGTAAATGCTTTTTTTTGTCAATATTAAGCATATACTTAGGTAGTGCTTAAGTGGATAATTTTTTTATAGTGAATGCAGCAAATTCAATCTCAATAATGTGGGAAAATCTTCTAATTATCCCTAGTCCCATGTGTCATAATGAGAATGATTCTTTAGGAATATTTTATTATATTGCATTTAAACAGATAAATTGCGATTTTTTATTATAAATATTTTTCACCATAGATATAATTATAGAATAATCATAAATGATTTGAACGTTTGAAAATCAGATTTTTTTTTTAATTGAAAAGTTCAAAGGCACCAAGAATAAACTCGAAAGAAATTGGGCCTCTGAATACACATCCATAATTGTCCTCCATCTCTCTCTCTTTTTTCTTTTTTTAAGCCATCAACAGTCGACTATAAATTAAAGGCGGCAACTGCTGTGAAGCTGTTTGTCGTGAACTTCTAATTAAATCGTGAGTCATGCAATACAAACGTCCAAAATGATGCCTCTCACTAACGAAAGTGGCATCGGAGTTTGGGCGGTCAAATCAAGAATTTCATCATATCCCATAAGAAGCATCCTTTTCTCCTTTGTAATATAAAGCACTTTTTCTTCTTTTGTAAATTTATGAAGGAGGATGAAGGGTGCGTTTGGGAACCACTTTCCAAGTATCTTTAGGGGGCTAAAGGCTTTTGGGCCAAATATTTAGTGTTTGGTAAAGATTCTTTTACTTACCTTTGCAAAAAGGCCAACCTTCTCAAAGCTGAAAGCCCAAGGTAGGTTGGGGGCTGTTTTGGGTTTTTTCGGCATGCTGACTTGGAGGGTTAATAAAAATTTTCTTTCGAAATTGTCCTAGTTAATTTTTCGTTTTTCCGGCTTTACCCCAACAATTGTTCATCATCTTCATCTTCCGCTTCTCTCTGCAGATTTGTGCGACCAGCATCTACGCGCGGTCGCCGGCGAAGTGTAGGTGGTTCAGCGAAAGGCGGGTGGTCCAACTAGGGTCCCACGACCCTTCGATGAGGGTCGCCGTGCGGACGACGCCGTGAACCAAGATTGCGCGCAGATTTGGTCACGTGGATCTGGGTCACAGCGACTAGATCGTGAGCGCCGGCGACCTCTGCGGCGCAATGGGTAGTGCAATGGCACAGCGAGGGTCGCGGCGACCCGGATCTCGCGATCAGGGTTGCCGTGACCAGATCGAGCGGCACCAGCAATCTCTGCACGGAGGTCACAGCGCAGCGGGTTGCGTGACCTTCCGACGAGCGTCACAACGACCCAGATCGTGAGGAGGAGTCCGGGTTGGATCGGGGGACTTCCGGTTAGAGCGAGGGCTTGGAGGCGCGGGACGACATGGCGGCGGCAGCGATTGGACAGATCGAACGGAAAAAGTGTAGGGAGAGAGAGAGAGAGATGGCGGAAGAGGATGAAGATGAAGATGGAAATGAAGATGGAGATGGTGGGGAGACAGCATCGGAGGACGTGGGCGGACCGCGTACGAGAGAGAGAGAGAGGAGAAATGCATAAAGAAATGAAAAGGAGTTCCGAGCTGCTTTTTTTTTTAGCTGCGTTAAATGCGCACGAATTGCAGAATTTCCTTTCGAGGCGTGAACCGGCAACAGTGGATGCGGAAAATGTCGGCATTCCGAGATAATTGAATAGAAGGGCATAAAAACACGGTGCAAAACTAGGCCATTGACCTAAAACGAAAGACCAGATGCCCTGCCAGTTGGTCAATCTTAAGATTAGTTCTGAACGTGGGCGATTGAGAATTTCCAAGATTTTAAAAGGTCGATAGCAAAATTTCAACGGGGCCATCGATGAGATTCCGGGGTGGAAAAATTTGACCGTGGCTCCTATGTGGGACACAACGAGCGACTTTCTAAATTTTAACTTCTCAAGCAGTGTGATTCCGCACTCGTGTCCCGAAGAGAAGGGAGAGAGTCAACTTTGGGCCAAGTCGTCGGCGAGGAGAAAATTGAAAAAAAGAAGTGGAAAAAAAAGAAGAACAAGAAGGAATAAAAAGAGAAGGCAAGCAGTTGGACCCTGAGTCGACCCGGTCCGAGTCGTTGCGGGATCAAAGAATAAAGAAAAGAAAATAATAGTGGGGAAGGGGAAAGGCCAAAAAAAAAAAAAAAAAAAAAAAAAAAAAAAGCCAAAGCGTCCAAAAGTGCAAATATATATATATATATATATAAATAAAGTCATTGAATTTGTTAATATATCTCTTTTATATATACATCTTAGTGCAAAAATATTTTTAAAAAATCATTATTTTTGTTTTCAATTTTAAAAAATAAAAAAAAAAACTTAAATTGGTCGCGCTAAATGACTGCCCAAATATGTGTTTACCAAACAAAGATTTCCCCCAAAGGCTTTTCCCAAAAGCTTAAAGGCTTTGCATTTCCTTAAAACCCTTTAGACCAAAGGTCTTTGTATTTCTTTAAAGGCTTTTTCCAAAAGCTTTCCCAAACGCACCCGATGTAGTGGAGAAGCTTTTCACGTTAAGAATGTAGTAAAAGCTCTTCCTATTAATGAATGTAATGTTATTATTACTAAAATGTCCGATTCAAAAGAATAGCCGAAATCTGACGAACAATGGGCCGCGCACCGAACATAACGCACTTAAAACTTTTTTGGACGCATGCCTTGGACGACAGCTCTCCTTTGGCCAATTACTGCACTCTTTCAAAAGGCATTGTCAGCACACTACCATTAGCTCTCGAAGCAGTAGGTCCGAAAACTAATTGTCCAATAACATCGATTTCCACATGCCTAAAACCTTTCGGATATATTAAAGTTGTATGTAGCATGCGTGATTGATTAAAAAGTAAAAATGTAATTTCAATTAATGGCATTTTGGTGATATGGTATCGGATGATCTTCTAATTTACTTAAAAGTAAGCACTAACGCTTTTTATTTATTCCAATCATTTGAGGCAATGGGTTAAAAGCATAGGATGTACATGCTCATAGCGTTTCCATAAGATATTGCTAAGTTGTATAAAGTAATCGAAGATGACCATACTTATGATATCCGATTGCTATGTCTTTGGAAGGATTGTTGTTTTATACATATTAGTGCAAAGTTGGGTTGGTATAAACCATCACGAATGCATTATGTGTATTTTGAATGCTATTCTTCAAGCAACATTTTGGTCAGATTTGATCACGATGTCCTTTACTCATTATACCAGAGTATCTCGCTAGCCATCCTTGATGGAACTAACTTAATGCACGTGGATGCAGGGATTTGCATGTATAAATCGGTGTTAGTTTAGTCAAGTGATTTGGAATACTAGTGTTATAAATGAGATAAAATAAATTTAGACAAGTCATCCTCTTAAAGACTTCGTACAGTATGCCAATTTAGTCAACATGTCAAAGCAACCAATAATGATGATGATGATTTAAAAAAAAAAAAAAAAAAGCAACTAATAAAGCCACGAAAAACATATATAAATAAAACAAGCCAAAAATAAATTCGAAGGATAATATTTATAATGATTTTCAATTTCTAATGAAATATTTATTAAGAAATGAAATATGAAAATGATTTATGTAAAATTATGCTAACTAAAAAAGTATTTCGCTAGTGAAAATCTATGTCAAATCATGCAAAACAGACTTATTTAATATGTCAAGATTGTAGTTACAAATTTATGATTTTCTTGATATGTTGCGTCCAAACCTAAATTAATAAAATATATGCGACCACAAAATCATGGAAAATGAAGGAAGCAGAGGTAAAGGTACACACGGGGTGGCGCGATTCAACGGAGAAAATGGCAATAAAAGAACATCACTATGCACTGTTAGAGGGATCTTAGAAGAAACGGGTCACGTAGATTGCATTGAATATTGTCCTTATGATCGGAGTTAATGTTAAGCGGATGATGGGACAAATTCTTTCATCAATTACGGGTTTAAGCTTACAAATATTGATCGATATCTTAAGAAAATAAAATATACTTTTTCATGCATTTATTCATGAATGCCTAATGCTATTGAATATCTTTTAGCTTGGTTTCACTTTTCTCCAAACCATATTCCTTTTTGAAAAAAAACAACAATCGAATAAAATGCACAAAATCATAAAATGAATAGAATACTAGATTACATGATTCAATCATGTGATCTGCGGGTACGGGGAGAGCAACCCAAGATTCCATTATCAACCAAAGGATATAATGAAAGTTATAATCACACTCGAGTCATTGAAATACTCTTGATGTTTATCAACTTCTAATTACATTGAATAATTCACACAATGCTTAACATTTAAAATTTCTCTCTCATAAAGAAATGACACAAATCTTAACAAAAGATTTAATCGGCTTCAAAACAGAAATATTTGATGTGATCAGGAGGAACTCTCGGCACGCTTTGCAATATGCTCTGTGCAGCACAGAGCCCTCTACGACATTAAGAGCTCTTCCTCTTGGTGTTTAAAGAGGAAATTGAGCAGAACCAAACAAAGAAGAAAGGAAACAACTAGTGGCCTATTGGATGTATGCCCTAATGCTACTATGTAATAGTTACATGTTAGGGATTTTAGTTGTACTGTCATTATCATTATTTAATTAATGGCAGTGATGTATTTATTCATTTGTCCAATTATTTTCAATTTATGGAATAAGATTAGTTGCAACTAGACCTATTCTTGAGACGTTAAGAATATATGTGACGGGTTCATAGTTAGACTAAATCTTTAAATCGTTCTCGGTCAATGGATTATTGAGTGGATATTAATAATCCTGTTGAGACCGGTGTGCTCATAACTTCACCATTAAGTATTGGATATTTAAGGGAATGATGAGCCACAAGTCATTGGGTATTGTGATACCTGAGTTAAGAACACGAGTGTTTGTATTAGACAAGTTCACTTAACATGACGCATATGGAACGATTAGCAACATGGAAGCTTTTAGCGTGATCAATGTCTAATTGTTCATGCTTTGGTCTTGTGTAAATAATCCTTAAACCCGAGGCACAGTGTTAACTTGCGTGTTGAACAACTATCATTCATGGGTGCACATAATGCCAGGTCGTTGATCCGTCTTTATAATTGATGGTCATAGTTTGTTCATATATGAAGTTGCACGTGGACGCAATATGGAATCTGTCTCCTTGTTATATGCAATGTATAATAATGATGTTATATGCAATCTGATTATGACAATGCATTGAAATCCTCAGCTGGGATTGTAACCGAGAATAAATTGTTTATGTTTCAAATAAAATACATGTCAATTAGATTTGTGTATATGATCAAATTGGTGACTTGACAAAAATTCCACGGTTTTTGTTTTATTGGGATATAGTAAGACAGAGGGATTGAATTACACCGTAGCCAAAATTGACAGGTTCATTATATTCTTAAAGCATTCACACTATCTGGGTAGCCCTGACATATTGCTAGATGTCAATAATAACTTGTAGCACCCAAAGATTAATTTGCACAATTAATTCTTTTGGGAGTACTAATATATTAGTATAAGTCTTACTTCCAGCTTAGTGATGAACCTAAGGATGTTATACACCATAAACAATTAGGATAACGTGGAACAAGAGAGAAATAATGCTACAAATGTGTTTGCAATTACTGCAATCGAATTGAGTCAACTTGAAATTAAATTAAATGAGATTTAATTTAATTTGTATTATAGTCACGAGCCTACTTGCATATGATGCACTTGCATGCCTAAAGTGAATATATGTTAATGTATTCCAAATGTACATATAAAGATTATGTCCTTTTCTATTTTCATTAGCTAGCAGAACTTCATGTTTTTGTTGACGGTGAAAGGACCGATCCGGAACTAGAAGAAAACCACTGTTTTTGCCGCTTGAGTAGAATGAGGCTTTTCTTCTTCAGCAACCGTTGCTGATCGTGCACAATCATGCACGATCGTGCATGAATTCATGCATGAAGCAAACGTGCAAACGTGCATGATGGTTTGTTGACCATCATGCATTCGTGCATGTGCACGATTATTCGTGCCAAATGTTCAGCAAGACCATTTCAACTTTAATTAATTAATTAATTAAATGAATAAATAAATAATTAATCAATCCCTTTAAAAATAAAAAGAACATAATCTTTATATGTACATTTAGAATACATTAACATATATATTCACTTTGGACATGCGTGTGCATCATATGCAAGTAGGCTCGTGTGACTATAATACAAATTAAATTAAATCTCATTTAATTAATTTCAAATCACCTCAATTCGATTGTCGATCACCGCCAGGTTGCACGCAGTAATTATGCAAACACATTTGCAACATTATTTCTCTCTTGTTCCACGTTATCCTAATTGTTTATGGTATGTCACATCCCTAGGTTTATCACTAAGCTGGTAGTAAGACTTCTACTAACACATCGGTACTCCCAAAAGAATTAATTGTCTCAATTAATCTTTAGGTCCTACAAGCATGATTGACATCTAGCAATATGTCATGGCTACCTAGATAGTGTGAATGTTTTAAGAACATAATGAACTTGTCAGCTTTGGCTACTGTGTAATTCAATCCATCTGTCTTACTATGTCCCGATCAAATAAAGACCATGGAATATTTGTCAAGTCACCAATTCAATCATATGTACAGATCTAATTGACATGCATTTTATTCGAGACATAAATAATTTATTCTCGATTACAACCCCAGCTGAGGATTTCAATGCATTGTCATAATTAGATCACATAGGACATCATTATTATACTTTGCATGTAATAAGGAGACAGATTCCATATTGCGCACATGTGCAACTTCATATATGAACAAAATATGACCATCGAGTATAAAGACAGATCAACAACCCAGCATTATGTGCACCTGTGAATCATAGTTGTTTGACACACAAGTTAACTCTATGCCTTAGGTCTAAGGATTATTTACATAAGACCAAAGCATGAACAATTAGACATTGACCACACTAAAAGCTTCCATGTCGCTAATCGTTCCATATGCGTCACGTTTAGTGAACTTGTCTAATACAAACACTTGTGTTCTACCACCCACTGCGGTGGCGCAGTTGGCTTGAGCTTTGTGCCTCCCATGAAAGGTGCCAAGTTCGAATCCCAGCGGCGTTACTTGGTGACTTAACCGCTGGCGTGAGTGTGGTGGCCAGCTTGCGTCAGCCCCAGGTTCTTCCCGCCGGCTGTCGGCTTTCGGGGTTTCCTGGGTTACCAAAAAAAAAAAAAAAAAAAACACTTGTGTTCTTAACTCAAGCATCACAATACCTAATGACTTGTGACTCATCATTCCCTTAAGTATCCAATACTTAATGGTGAAGTTATGAACACACCGGTCTCAACAGGATTATTAATATTCACTCAATAATCCATCGACCGAGAACGATTTAAAGATTCAGTCTAACTATAAACCCGTCACATATATTCTTAACGTCTCAAGAATAGATCTAGTTACAACTGATCTTATGGAATCATTCATAAATATAAAATAATTGGACAAATGAATGAATATGTCATTGCCATTAATTAAAGAATAATAATAATGATAGTACAACTGAAATCCCTAATATGTAACTATTACATAGTAGCTTTAGGGCATACATCCAACAGTGGCATCATGGCCATTGACAGGCCATCATTGCATTTCCTCTCTCCAATTTTGAACAGTGGTCGAGTGTCCATAATTCTCATCCGGTCCTATTTCATTTAACGAGCTCAAATTCAAAATATATTCTAACATATTTATATAATTTTGTTTGGTTTAACGTCCAAACTACACTAATTGCACCATGCTCACTTTCTAATAGTCGTTAGTAGGAAATAAATGATCATTTGCTTTTTAATATAATTGCACATTGTATGAGAATATTTGAGTGGTTAAAGGAAATTACTTATAATAAAGGTACGTTTTTAAGGCGAGGAGATCCAAACAAATATTTCATAGTAAGTGATAGTAAGTATATGTTTAGGTAATGCTTAGGTGGAGCATTTGTTGTGGAGAATGCAGTAAATCCAATCTCTGTAGTATGAATGAGATTTTTCCAATTATCAGGAGTCCCAAATGTTAGAATCAAAGGCGACTCTTTAGGGATTTTAACTATGTCCAACTATAGATATAGAGAATCAAATATTTTTAATCCAAAAGTTCGAAAGCACAAAGTGAAAAGCACAAAGTAGAAACTCGGAAGAAATTGAGCGTGTAAAAAGGTGCACCTCCATTATTGTCCTCCGCCTTATTTTTCTTTTTTAAAGCCATCAACTTTATTGACTGTAAACTTGGAACTGCACCTGCTACGAAGTTGCCTATACATGTTTTGGATGCAAGTGCGATGGGATTCAAATATGTGAAATGTCATATGGCGAACTCAGAGACCAGGTGAGAGGGCTGACCTTTCTAAGTGCGAAGTGAGCTCCTATGGCAAACTTAAAGATAGGAACGAGCACCAGCAATATAGTAGGAGGTGAGTACCAAGTCTTCCTCAGTTGTAGAGAGCTCGATTATCATTGTACATTCACCAATATCCTCCACCAAGCCTTGGTAGATGCTGGGATTAGTGTTTTTGTCAATGACAAAGGGCTTCAACTGGGTGAAAAAATTAGTGGCAACCTTTTGCAAGTGATCGACAATTCCAAGCTCTACATACCCATCTTCTCCAAAGGTTATGTTGGAAGTCACTTGTGCCTCATGGAGCTTGCAAGGATGGTGGAGAACATCTCAAAAAGTAAATATGAAAAAAAGGTCATATTGCCCATCTTCTATGATGTGACACCCGATGACGTGAAGCTGAAAACCGAGTTGTACAAGGATGCCATATTGAATTTGGAGCAAAAGACGGAGGATCAGAAGAATAAGTTCAGCTTCGAGGATAAAGAGACGTGGCGGCAGGCTCTAAAAGAAGTTGGTGGCACCAAGGGATGGGAGCTGAAGAAATTTGACGGGTAACAATCTAACTATTATTGTGAAAATTATTTTGTATAATCGAGCCATTTTATATTTAGGAAAATCATCTATTACAGTAATTCATTAGATGTTTATATTTTGATTCTTCTGCCTTTTTTGCCAAAAATTCTGATTCTTCTACTTGATATAAAGATCAATTATTTCTCTTCTACAAAGATTAGACATTTCTCTTCTATATGCTACACTCGATCCCGTTCCCACCTAGTTGGTTAGTAGATGGTTGGTCAACATGCAAATCTGTCACCTTTTCTCAATTGAAACTACTCAACTTTGTGGCAGCCATGCAAAACTTATCCAGGCGGTTGTCAAGGAGGTTGTGTTCAAGCTAAAGACACGACACAGACATGTAACTGAAGATTTGGTTGGAATAAATGGTCCAATAGCAGCCATAAAAGAATTATTAGACATTGATTCTTGTGCTGTGCGGCTCATTGGAATTTACGGGATGGGAGGCATCGGTAAAACAACACTCGCCAAGATTATCTTCAACCAACTACTTCCTCACTTTGGGCAAAACTGCAGCTTTCTTGATGACGTGAGGGAAATGGGAAATACCGATGCCATGGTCAAGCTGCAAAAAAAAATTATTGTATGATATCTCTGGAATGGAAGCTCACATTCGTAACATTGATCGTGGGACCAAAAGGATTGAAGAAACAATTTGCACCAAGAAGGTGCTAATTGTATTGGATGATGTTGACAAAACCGACCAAATCCAAAATCTAATCGGACAGAAAATTTTGTATCCTGGTACTAGAATACTTGTTACTACTAGGGACAAGAACGTTCTAATTAGCAGGATGTTTAAATTTGAGGAATATGAAATGATGGAGTTGAGCCACAAAGACGCACTTAAACTTTTTAGTAGGCATGCCTTTGATGCCGACTCTCCTCCAGATGATCACCGCATTCTTTCAATGGACATTGTCAATACTACATATGGACTACCTTTAGCTCTTCAAGCAATAGGTTCATCGCTTTTTCAAAAAAGGAGAGAAATATGGGAAGAGTGGCTAGAGAAGCTAAAGAAAACACCTCATAAGGATGTCTTGGCAAAGCTAAGGATTAGCTATGATGCCTTAGAGGGGAATGAACAAGAGATATTCCTCGATATTGCATGCTTTTTAGTTGGAGAGAATAACACTAATCCAATGTACGTGTGGAAAGATTGTGGGTTTTACCCAGAGATTGCCATCGGGGTCCTTGTTGAAAGATGCATGGTGAAGGAGTTAGATGATAATAGCCTTTGGATGCACGATCAGTTTAGAGATCTTGGAAGGACAATTGCCAAAGGCAAGGGAACCCGATTGTGGGATAAAGACGACATCATTTGCAAATTAACATCAAGAGAGGTAAAGTATGGTCAAATTTGAATAGAAAATTTCTTATGACCTCTTCTTAATTGATGATTCATGTTTTTGATTTGGGAGCTACTCTTCTGTTTCATTTTTTCTTTTCTTCTACGAAATAAAAAAGCGGGATATTGACAAATTCCTCCTTCTGCTCAATGTCATTGGCAGATCAAGGACAAAGTTCACGCACTCCGTTTGAAAACAAGCCATTTGTCTCTACCTCCTATAATTGTCACTTCGGAGCAAATTAATCGGTTCCCACATGTACAGTTTCTTTCCTTGCGTGAGGTAGCCTACCAAGGTGACTTTATGGGCTGTCTTTCCAAGTTGAAATGGATCTGTTTGGATTATCGTTTTGCTATTCCTCCTAGACCTGACTTCCATCGTCAATGGTTTGAGACAACTAATTCGTTGCATCTAGAAAATGTGGTTGTGGTGAATCTTTCTGGGGTCGATATCACACGAGATGCGCTCAAGAGCCTAATCAAGGTATGGCAGTTTCCCTCTTAGTCTAATTTTCTCATTCAATGAAGGACAAAATCTGATGGATTTGTGATCTAATTTTCTCATGGGTAGCCTAAATCCATATTTATTTCTTGTCTGTCTTGATGTTTCGTTGGCTTTGGTAGGGAGCAAGGAAATTGAAGGTTCTTACTCTTCGTTATAATACGTCGATACACAGGACGCCAACCTTTCCCTGGGATTCAGGTTTAGAGAAGTTGGTTATTTCTGAATTTCTTTCTTTGAAGGAAATTGACTGCTCTATTGGGAAACTCACGCAGCTAACTGACTTGAGTTTTGAGTCATGTGTCGAACTTGAAAAATTGCCTGTACAAATTGGAGAATTACAGCAAGTACAGCACCTCTCTCTTAGGCTTTGCAATAGCTTGAGAGAACTCCCTAACTCAGTTCTGAAATTAAAGTCATTAACAATGCTGGATGTATTAGGCACAAGAATTACAAGATTACTGGATTCCATTGATAGACTATGGAGCCTGTCATCTATCAACGCATCATTCACACCGATTGAAAAATTGCCCAGTACAATGAGCAAGCTTCTTTGCCTCCAAACACTACATTTGAATAATTGTAACACGATACAAGAGTTGCCGGAGCTCCCTAGAAATTTGACCACTCTACAGCTGACATCTACTTCGTTGGTGACTGACCCTAACCTCTCATACCTTACCAATCTAGTTGAATTGGCCCTATCCGATGGCTCTGAATCTGTGGCCAGATCAGATATAATTCAAACCTGCGACTTGCAGTGGATTGGGGGTTTAACCGAACTGTGCAAGCTCCAATTTTGCTTTTCAAATGTCTGCGTTTCAACTATAGAGTTGGGTTCCCTTTCTCGGCTGGAAGAACTTACTCTACATGGAGTAGACGTGCCAGCTTTCAAACAACTTCCATCAAATTTGAAAGTTCTACAGCTCTACGACACTAGAGGAAAACAAATACGGCCTCCTCCATTGGAAAAGGAGACTGCAATCGTTTCATCAAGTTCGGGAGAATCGGGGGAAGACTCGGGGGAAGACAAGGTGATGGGGCAAATTGAAATTAGATTCTTCGAAGGCCATAAATCGTCGAAGGGGTCAGTTCAACTGCAGGAGGAGCCGGGGTGCGATAAGCTAAAAGCTCCCGAGTTGATTGATCATTGGAGGGGAGACTTCCATTTTCCAAACTCCGTGAATATGCTTCGAAAATTCGTTACGTGGGGGTGCCCGGGGTTCGGGATATTCAATTTGTTCCTACGCTATTGTTAATATTTTCTGTTGGAGGGTGCACTTCATTAAAAAGGTTAGGCGGTTTGTCAAACTTGAAGTACTTGATGGAGTTGACTCTTGACCGGTGCTGGAGCCTACAGGTTGTCGAGGGCATTGACGAATTAGAGTTTTTGCATCAGTTGGAAATTAATCGCTGCAGATCAGTGGAGAGCATTCTCGATCCATGGAGCTCAAAAATACCAAATAAGTGCTCAATACTCATAAAACATAGTGGGGAGTTACCCAACTGTGGTCGAACTCCCGACACTTGGGAGTCTTACAAAGAGAAGATTCTGAATGGAACTGAATCTGACACAACGGACTCTGAAACAGAAACAGGGGAGGCTCCGCAGAAAAAGTTTCGCCTTGCTTCTATTGTGACAGTACCGGAGTTCACCTCTACATCTGAAAGAGGGGACCCTGAATGGGAACCAGAGGAAAGGGTGCGCCCTCTTTCTATTCATAGATCATCGCTGTTTCTTCTACTTTACTTGCTTTCTATTTTTGCTTTATTCTAGTGAAGTGACACTATGAACTGATTCTAAAACGTGCAATCAAGGACAATTTTTCCCATCTTACTGGGAATCTCCATAAGCTATGTGTGTCCACTTCGGTGGCAGGGTTAGGGATTTACATTCCTCACCATCCATAACAAAAGGGCCTCTCTTAAGAGAAATTTTTAGGCCCGAGAGACCTCACCTCAACTCACCTTATCGTTTCCTTTTGCAGGAATCGTTCGAATTTTATTTTTGAACGATGGATTGAATTGGGATTAGGGTTCCTTTTCCACGTTTCCTTCTTCCTCTCTCCCGCTGCTGCAGCAAATCGCCATCGCCCGATCCTCATCGCTACTTGCTCACTCCTCTCAAGCTTCAGTCCGTCGTTCACCGTGTTGGTCACCATCGTCTGTTCTTTCCCAAGTTCCGTCGTCTGCAAGCTTCAAGTCCTTCACGAGCTTCAGGTTCCATGTTCTGTGAACTTCAAGTCCTTCTCCAGCGCCACTTTTCACTCTAGTGGACATTTTCTTCTTCAATGCAGCTCAGCTGGAGGAATTTGGTGCATGCATTAACTTCATCAGTGGCGGGAGTCAGGGGCCTGAACTCAAGCTTTGGATCACTAGCTAATCGCTGAAGAATAGGTAAGAGTGGTGTGGCAATTGTTTTATTTTTTTTTTTGGTGTGGCAGTTGATGTTTAGTAGAATGTAATTGTGTGATTTATCTTTGCATAGTTAAGCATGAGCTCGAGCTCGAGCTCATGCTCTAGCTCTAGCTTCATATGCTAATTGTTGTATAAGGGTCCGCTTTCTTGCATTTGTTTGACTATCTGTATGCCTAGTCTAGTTATGCTGCTATGCTTTTGTGGACTGCTTGATTGAGCGCAACCATGTACACAGGATTTTGATCATCTTCCCTAAAGGAGTTTGTCTATAAGTATATTCTAAGGTTTGGTTAATGGTCGCTTTAATGAGTATTTATTGTCTCTTTGTTACCTCGGAGGGGCTCTTAATGATTGAATATGAAGCAAACAATGCATTTCTTCTTGGTTCATCACACGGAATTTAATGGGATATCCAGTCTTTTTTTTTTTTTTGGATATTTTGGGCTATTGTATTTTCCATTGGTAATTTGAGGTCTGCTGCATATGGTTGGGGATTCCACAGGTCAATTTTAGTACGTGACAGACTAGACAATTAGCTTAGACAAAATCCACACGGCTTTGTTTATCTATTGAAGTAGAAGCACCAAATTTTGTCACTTCATGATTACTCCCACATTCCTGTTCTCTGTTTTGCAAATATATTCTTATTTGAATTGAAAGAAGAGAGAACAATAAGCCACTTTGTAGCAAGGTGCTTGGTCAGGCTCTCGTGCATCTTAATTTACTTGCTTGGTGCTTCATTGTTTTATGACTAATTCTCCTCCGAAATCGATATACTTTCTCACGTCTAAGATGAGTCCTAAGGAGTGTCTTGAAACAAAGGCGACTTGGTTTTATCCTTGGGATGTGTTCATTGGAACATAATTAGAAGACCACCATGTATTTAATGCTTGACTTCCTAAGCACCAATCAGAAATTAGAAACCAACGAAAGAGCTCCGGCATAAGGTTATGACATACTTTGCCCCGCATGAGACTCTACACGAGGAATGCAACCAAATCCGCCATCCCACGTTTTGCAACTCACTATATATGTGACGGCATTCTCCACATCTATCGAATCCAACCGTTTTAGTACTGCAAGACAGCATATAGCTCAATAAGAGAACCTTCGATGGGAACAAAAGGAGGGAAAGGGACGTCAATTATTTAAGAAACATTCTCAGAAGAACATAAATTTTAATTGATCAAAGACAAGGACAACATACCGAGTATCAACCTCTCCGCATATATCCCCAGATGAAAACCCA